>JALLPD010002272.1:0-10441 GCA_036940065.1 Cyclotella cf. meneghiniana
TAGGACGTGCAAAGTTAGGGTGCAGATGATGCCTCATGGGTTAGGGAAAAGGATAATAAATGTAGCAGTTCCGCCGTGGGATAACAACGGGGTACGGGTGACAAGTAGTAACAATATTACATATAATCACATCAGCCCTGGGTCATTATCATCAAAGAGCTAAGGGAGTTGTCTCAATTTACTGACATCTTTGGAGTCAAATGGAAGAAGTCATCAGATAAGATGAAGATTTCCTTTGCAATGTACCAGCTCATCCACCTTCAGTCAGTGTTTCCACATGACACGGGCAAGAATTCGAGATTCTACATCTTGAATTGCCTCAAAAAGCCCAACAAGGTGCAAGTGCATCAGCTTGTTCAGTGCCTGCTGTAACTGAATGTGTACATGGAGGACCTCCTGTGTCTGTATTACAGTGAAATGCAGGTACTCAGACTGAGAAGGCTTACTCATTCAAGTACGTGGAACTTACATGCCATATCCTACACATGTGCCTGTTCAAGTGGCAAGACCAGTATCGCTTACTCAAGAAGCTTTATCCTGAAGGGGTAAAGCCACTCATGACAATTCTTGAGTGCATCAAAGTAATGCATCCCATTGACAAAAGAAATGTAATTGCAAAGCCCAGCAAGAGCCAAGGCCCTGAACAGCCCTCCGAGGCTTGTACCAAATACACACATTCATACAAAGACGACATATTTGCACACTGAAGATGCATGTGTGACAAAAAATTGCACACTATGCAAGAAACATGGCAGCATGCACACGATGCATAACACCACGGAGTGTCCCAGATACAATAAGGATTGAACTCCTACAAGAGGCTTCAGACAATCTGTGCCCAAGTGCTTGAAAATAAGAGACATAGATATCCTAAATGCTGATGGCTGCATGCATGGAAAATCTTGAGAAGTCTCTCAAGAAATCCAACTAAAGGAGCAAGAGATGTCACCATTACAAAGAAAGTGACAGTGATTCCAACTCTTCCTGAGGCACTTGGTGCGGTCGTATCAGAGAAAATACCCATATGTGTAAGAAAATTAAAATTAACTCAAAGTAAACTAATTACACTACCCCCTAGTCAAAAAATTTTAAATTCAGAATTAAGTAATGATAATAATTTGACTTACCTTGAGAAAATATCATTAAGAAATCTTAGAATGAAATCAAATTTGGTGTTAGACTCTGGCATGGATACCAATTCATACTTGGATACTTCAATCAAATCGGACTCATCTGAGCCAAGAGCACTTAGGACTAACATGGACTCAGTGACAGCAGTTCTAGCTGAACAAATACAAGTGACCCAAAATCTGTCTTCAAGAGAACTCAAACACTTGTCTAGGAGTCGCAAAAACATCAGTACTATTAGACACAGGATCTGGTGGTGACCTCACGTTCCATAAAAAAGGAGCCACCAAGCATTTTCCCTACTTGAATACGCAGGTGCCAAAGACTTGGCATGCATCAAATCGGTGCTTCCACACCTAAGGAAGAGGTGAAGTAGCATTAAAATTCATTGAATACTCCATCAGTCAGGAATATACAGTAAAACCTGGTGTTGTAAAGTATTATGGAAAAAAGATGACTAAAACAGCATGTGACCTCATTTTGGGTGTTAAAACACTTAGAGAGCTTGGAATTTTTCTGGATTTTTGAACAAAAGAAATTAGTATTGATGAGATCCTTTTGCCATTGAGAGACATCAACAGTCTGTCCACCAGTTCTAGATTGATAAAGCTTGGTCAGTTAACCAAAGCATGATCCATGAACCTCCACTGAGGAAGCCACTCAACATGCCATTCAGATCTTAGATGCTAAATATGATAAAGCAGACCTCCAGTCAGTTGTTGACACCAACTGTCCTCACATCAGTCTACCAGATCAAAATAAGTTGTTGGAAATCCTTAAAAAGTATGAGGACCTCTTGGACAGTGCACTTGGTGACTGGAACACAACGTCTGTCTCCTTTGAACTAAAGTAGAGTGTCAACCCATACCATTGCAAAGCCTACCCAGTTCCTCAAGCACATAAAGAAACCCTCATAAAGAAGTTGAGCAGGAGTACTAGAATGACAGCCTGCATCTGAAAGAACATCCCATTCATTAATACCAAAAGACCAAACTGTATGCTTTCTCAGTGAATTTAGAGAAGTATAGAAATGATTAACAAGGAAACCATTTCCATTACCCAAAATCAGTACAATTTTGCTAGAGTTAGCAGGTTTCAACTTTTCTACTGTTCTTGATTTAAACATGGGCTATTGTACCATTAGATTGGATCTAGATTAATCCAAAATCTGTACCATTACTTTTCCATGGGGTAAATATTCATACCTCAGGTTGCCTCTGAGAATTGTTGGTTCTCCCAATATTTTCCAGGCAAAAATGACTGAGCTAATGGCCCCCCTTTAGTTTGTTAGAGCTTACATTGATGATTTACTATGCATCACCAAGGGGACCCTGGAAGACCATCTGACTAAATTAGAATTGGTTCTTTCCAGACTGCAAGATGTGAATTTGATAGATAAATGCTTGCAAACCAAACTTCTGCGCCACAGAAACAGAATATCTTGAGTACGTCCTCTCACGAGATGGTATCAAACCACAACCCAAGAAGGTACAGTCAATATTTACACTGACACCGCCCAAAAATGTCAACGACCTCTGTAGATTTCTTGGCATGGTCCAATACTATTGAGATCATTGGGCAAGATGCAACAAAATGCTTGCCCCATCACAAGCCTTGTTGGTGAGTGTGGTCATACCAAACAGTCCAAAATCCTTAAGGTTAATAAAAAACCTTGACACTGGACAGAGGTACATCAAAAAGCTGTTGATGATGCGATGTCCACTATAGCAATAGATGTGTCCTTAGCCTGCCCTGATTACTCAAAAGGGTTTGAGATCTATACTGATTGATCCAAAAGACAGCTTTTGAAGCTGTCATTACTCAAAATAATATGCCAATTGCTTTTTTCAGCAAAAAACTCTCTCTGATTGTCAGCAAAAATACAACATGACCAAAATTGAACTCTTGTCCGTAGTCAAAAGACTGACAAATTTCAAAGGAATGCTGTGGGGTTGAAAATTGTAGTCTATTCAGATCACAGGAATATGATGCAGGATGCTCTGGGTTTGACCCATAACATGGTTCATCATTGGAGATAACTGCTGGAAGAATATGGTCTTGAAGTCATTTACATCAATGGAATCCGTGACACAGTTTCGGATGCATATTCACACCTTGATTACAGTCCAATCAGGACGACAAGGAAAACTGGATGACAATCACAAAATAAGGGTGTTTTTACACCATGCATGCTGTAAAAAATACATCCCCACTCACTCACAAAGACCTCATGAACTTTGCTTTTGCAAATGCAGCAAAGAGACAGCAATATATCCCCTCACAGTCAGGGAGATTGCAGAAGCTGAAACTAAGGATATATTGCTTGAACTCCCCCTGCTTGAGAAATACAAACCTCAGCTTGTTTAAGACATTCAGGTTCTTTGTAATGATGGAAACTTGTCATCCCACAGGAACTACATCAGCATTCAGTAGAATGGTATCACCACTACCTGCAACATCAAAGAACAGCATATCTAGAAGAGACTCTTTGAGCTGCAAGGTATTGGAAAGGCTTGCATCAAAAAGTGCCAGAAATGCCTAGCCAACAAACAATGCCAGCTCAAGTACAGTAAACAACTTACCAAGCTAGTAGTTTCAAAGCCCTGGGAGACACTTTGTGTGGACCTGATTAGGCCATACACTCTCAGAGGTACAGGTGGCACCAAAATTGACTTTGTGTGTCACAATGATAGACCCAGGTACAAGTTGGTTCACACTTGTAGAACTACTGCTAACTTCATTTACTTCAGTTGTTCCCACTGGTATAAAGGGCCACAAGGGTACTAGCACACATAATAAACCTTAAGAACCTTATTTTGATAAAACATTGGCACCAGCTGGCTCTTTAGTATATAAGATCCGGTTTAGTCATTCCCCACATTGTCAAAAGATCATCTACGACAAGGGAAGCAAGTTCAAGCTCAATTTTAAAACCCTATGCAATTCATATGGTCTGAAGCATAAGTCAACCAGCATCAAGAACCCCCAAGCAAAAGCAATACTGGAGTAGATGCATCAAGTAATCATGACAATGCTCTCCACCACTGAGTTAGATATAGCTGACAGTAGTTTCCAGTGACATATCAGACTTTCTAATGGATGCCAAATGGGCCATTCTACTCAAGGCCTCTCCAGGCCCAGTTATTTTGGTTGTGAGATGCTGTTCATTATTCCCTTCCTGGCTGTCTGGAACAAAATAAGAGATAATAGGCAATGTCAAATGGATTGCAACACCCAACATGAAAACAAGTCTTGCATGGGCTGGGATTATACAATTGGTGATAAAGTACTACTTTGTAAAGAAGGTATCCTCCTCAAATCAGAACGCAGATACCATAATGATACTTGGACTACATATACAGTCCATATAAATGGGACAATCAGGGTTCAACACAGAACAAAATCAGAATGATAAACATCAGGAGAGGAACATGATACATTAAAAAACAGAGACATAAATGTATTGTTACAAAAAATGCAAGAAACACTTACTCCTCTCTCCATAAACACATATGCTTTAACAATGCTTTATATTCACTACAAAGCTGGAACTTGTAACAGCAGGCAGAATCAATTTTGTCCAAATAAGTGTCTACCTTTCCAAAAGGCCTTCCCTTTTTTCCTTTCTCCAAGAGGTTTTTCCTGCACATCTCACCTGATTTTTTATTTGTGGGGTGAGTGACATAAGCCAATTATCTACTCTACAGTAGTATTCTCAGGTACCCTTTAAGATCCTTTACTTTTCAGGAGATGCAGAACATCTCCCAATAATAGCACGACATTGCAAATTAGAAAGACTTAAAGATCTTGAACCTTGAAGGAGAAGAAAATATCCAGGTCCAAAATGAATTCTGACACAGCTGCTGAAGTTTTATACCCAGTCAGGTAGAAACCTATACAGCATCCCACTGAGTCATCAGCACAAACATATCATAACTTTGTAGAATTCTACACAGTCTTGTTTTGCCAAAAGAAGCATCTCTGCTTCATTGTTGCATCAGTTTATTTCACTTTTACTCTTAACTTAACTCATTAAAAAATAATTACCAGAGTATTCTAAATCCATCTACTTTTAGTTCTTGAAATGGAATACTTCTGGCTTAGGTCCAAAGCAAAAAGTAGGGAAAAACCACAAATCACAGTGCCTTTTTATGCACACTGCCATTGTGTCATCACTGTTAGGATGGACAACTCCTGGAAGTTCTGCAGGGATATCTAGATAAGTAGCAATTGATTTCTCATGGTGCTATCATTGATTAATGCTTGCTCATCTGTCCAGTCAAATGGCTCATTGCTGCAGCTGCAGAATGGCATGCATCCATTTTGCTGCTTACATCATCCCAAAGCTTGAGCTTGTTTTGGATGCTGTCAGGCATCGGAATTTCCATTTAACTGTGGTGTTTGATGAGCAGTTTGGTGGCTAAGTCTAAAAACCAGAAGAAGCCCAGAATTTTGCCCATTGGGGCGAGGCAGATTGTCTCACAAGCATGGAGGGCTTAAGTGTTTGTTGCAGTGGCATCAGGATCATGAAAAGCATGTCCATAAGCACCAAAATGATACTTGCAATTTTTGGCCTAACTGAGATGCCACCATAGAATAAATTATCTGGGTGAAAATTCTTAAAATTTACCCTGTTTGTTGACATAAGCACAACAGGGTGCAGTACCATTTATGTAAGATAATACTAGGGATCTCCTTTATTTGCATGATTGCCTTTATATCAGTGTTCTTTCTTTGACATGGCAGATTTTTCTCTCAATCTCAGGCATGCAATGATATTGATGAGGTTCTGCTTAACCTTCTCAAACACTCCATTCATTGATGTGGTTGGAGCAAGAAATCAGTTCATCTGTGTAGATATATAACTTGTTTTAGACAATCATGAGTTCAGCGGCTGTTCTACAAAGTACAAATTGAACTGTAACATATCTGATCTGCCTGGAAATCACCACACAAAATGGCAGCTCAGACACAATCATAACATCTACTGCCAGTGGAATGTACTAATTCAGGTCAATCAACTGGGCAGAGATGGAGATGTACACAAGGTTTACCCTCTTGGTTTTACTCCATACCAATTTGCCTTGGATGCATGGAACCAAAGGACCAAAATGGCAGGGTGTATTAGAGATGGCATTAACATTTAAAGGACAATCTCTGAAAAGGGAGCTTGGGCTCATACAACTCACATCCTGTTTGAATGTGGCAACACTGGGATGACCTTACCTTTCTGCAGTCTGTCACACAAAAATGGCTTTCTCTAGTTCCTCTTTGGTGTACCCATCAAAATTGTGTTGAACAGTTGAATGAGCAGGATTGCTTAGTTTCTTTCTTGGTCATCAAGTCTGATGTAAGGAAAATGCATGACTGGGTATCATTTGAAGTGAACACCCCCATGCAGAGTATGAAAAATGAAGTTGTTACCATCTTTTTAACTGTTGTAGGGGACATGGAAGTGAAACTCAAGATCTTATGACTGACAACATTGGCAATGCCAAAATGTTCCAACCAGAAAAGCAGAGAACCAAGAAAACTTTGTCTCCGAATTGCTTGAGCTGGAATTGGTGGAGGTTGATGCACAGTCTGCATAATCTTCCAGTAAACCAGGTTGATGATCTTGTTATCAGTTCTGCATGTATAAAGATGCAAATAATTCTACTTGAGTGGTGAGACCTTGTTGTACTGAAACATCATGGTCACATATAATTGTTGGGTTACTCCATTCCAATTGGATCATAATTTCCCTCAATTGGTCATCTGTGAACTTGGGGCATTCATACAAGTGCTGGTCATTAATGCAATGTGTGCACAGCTTGGGTTTGGCTTACTCTGTCCTAAGTCTACTCCTGGCTGCCTCAGCATAAGAGGTGGGCTTCAAAACACTTTCTGCCCTCCTCCCTCCTTTCAATGACCCTTTGGTTTTTTTGTACTATGCTGACTCCTTTCTTGTCATTATTTGCATCTGAATCCTTGTCATCCTTGGAATCATCAGTTCACTCTTGCACAAAGTTTAATTTATTATCATTGTCATCATTGTTACCATGGTGGTTGTGCTAACCCATGAGTCCCATAGTACCCTTGAAGTTGTTCATTATCAAAAGAGGACAGGACAGTTGGTGTATTTTTCCTCCCCCGTAGGAGAGGCATTCTTTTGATACCTTGTGCTTGTTCTTGTATGTCCTGTTTAGCATCAATGCAGCTTTCACTTCTCATCCAGTTCTGTCTGTCCAGCTGCTTGGTGTGCTGGTCAATAGGGTTGGATTACTCATGGCATTCCAACCAGCAGTCTCTTGTGCTCTTGGATCCACAAAGCCTGGATGATAGATGAGTGATCCTCCTTGTTATATGACAGCCTCCAGCATCACATTAAATCCCTCTAAATACTTCTAATTAGTCTTGGCACCTTGCTGAAATTCAGTCAGAATAAGCTTGATTAGGTTCACCAAGCTCCATAAGTCTTGTAGATGGACTTCGTGCCCGAAGCATATGTCATGGACTTCTTTGAGCAGTTGGACTGGGCATTTTGCAGTGTAGATGGCTTGGAAGTCCAGTGTAGATGGCTTGGAAGTCTGGGAGTTGCTCAAGCTTGTTCCAGATTGTGAGAGAGCATTGCTCCCAGGCTATTGCATACGCTTGGACCAGACAATTGGCTAGGTTATTCCTTCTCTGAGGGAATATATTGCAACTCTACCTCCCACATTACCATTGCTCCATTATCTTGTATCATGGAAGGTGGATTAAGATCCCTTCTGGGTGGTTGGAGTCAGGGGCAAATGGCAGAGGAGTAAGGGAAGATTGGGACCAAAAAGGTCTTCTTAGCAGCTCCTGGAACCATTATGGAATCCTTTTCTCCTAATCTTCGAATGTAGTCAGCCATTGCCTTTCTTGATCTTTCACAGAGTGCAGCATGCTAAGACTTGCCACATTGAAAGAGATCATTCTTTATTGTTTTGATGCTTGAAATGTGGCCCTGAGACTTCTTCAACTAATTGTTGATATTTTGTTATTATTGTCTTGGGGTTCACTCCTGACACATTGGTCTCCAAGGTCTCCTCCTGCAAGTCCTGCCCCTCCAGGATGGAAACTCATCATTGCAATCATTTATCTCTTGCCTTCTTTCAATTAAAATTGAAAAACAGTCGTCAAAAGAAACCATCTTAAATGACCAAAGAGGCATTATGTCATCAATAACCACAAACTTTGATTAGTTAAAAGAAGCAAGCACAGCTTGTTTTCCCACTTAGGCTACTAATATTGAGACACTGCTCACAAGATGGCTCCAGCAAGCTTTTGTGGACACTTGAAGTGTTTTGCATCATTCCCCACCATGTGTCTATTTGCCAGCTTTGCCCAGTAGCGCACTTGACACTTCACCTATCCCATCATGCATTTGCAGAAACTTTGATAGTACCTGCAGCTGCAGAAATGATCTTATTGACAGATGCATGACCTTCCCAACTGGCAAAAATTCAAGAATTCATGATACCATCTGCAAAAGTCATGATATTGTCTGCAAGACTTTCTATGCAGACAAGATCACACTGCAGATGCAGAACTTTTTACCTGATCTAAGACCAAGAAACTCCATGAATGACTGCTTGATTGGACACAGTTTCCTGCAGACAGGATGATGACCTCCTATTTCCTATACATATGTAGCCTGGTATACAAAGTCATAAAAATGAAAGTTGATGATTGTGTCTGCCTCTGCGTGCAATATACAGGAAACCTTGACAAACCCTACTGTATTTTTGATGTTGCAATCTTTATTTTGGGGTTAAAAAATGAAGTTCCAAGGCATCAACTTCTCAAGTGACAACTGCATTCACTCTGCATGAATCATGTGAGGCAAATGAACTCACTGGCATACAGTCCTATATTTGGTTTTTAATTCATTTGTCATCTGTTTTACCAAATGAGACTTCATTTATCAAGCTGCTGCAAAAAAATCTTGCAACTGCTGCTAGTAATTTTCTATTCACTAATGATGATATATGCACATCAATATCATAAAACAATTTTATGATGGAATGACCTGTAGTGTTATATACTATCAAGTACAGTAAACTAAGATATCATGATTGCTTTAAAAGGTCTGAATGTGCACATGATAAAAAATATACTTAGATGTGTACCTATCTTTTTTGTATTTTTCTCCTCTACAAATACAAACTATGATAAGGTCTAGCTATACTACTAGTAATATGGTATGAAGATAAAAAATCTGTCCAAAAAAGCAATAATTTATTTTTTTGACTGGTTCCCTACCACCCCTATAACCAGTCCCATGCCCAGGAAACAAGAAAGACAAACAAACACAAACTACTCCACACTTCCTAATGCATCCTCAAATGCAGCAGCAGCTTCTTCTCACACAGTCTGCCTCTTCTGAGCTACCTTATTCACCCTTCTCCTTCTATCTGCCCACCCTCCCAATTGATAACAAAGGTCCGCAACATTTTGTGAGTTTGATTCCATGCAGTCAGAGCTGGAAGCATGCCTTGTCCTCCTCAGTACCCCACTTCTCAATTGAACTCTTCTGAACATACCAGCTCAAAGTACCAATGCCATAGTCATTCACCGCCCTAATGAGAAAGGACAAAATGCAAACTGAAAGTATGTGCTTTGGAAGTTATAAAAATGGTCAAAAGAAAAAGGGTTGAAAAAAACTTACCGGCCCATGACAAAAAGGAAGTTCAAGAAGTGTGAGCAATCTTTTTATAAGTTATGAAAGAAGGGAAGAGGGAAAAGAGCACACAAAGACAAACCTGCGATTCTTTTTTCGTGTTGCAAACGTGGCAGTGATGGCTAAGGTGACATCCACAGCAATAGTGGCAGTGACAAGTGATGGTAAAGGTGATGTCCACTGCAACAGTGGCAGTGGCAGGCAACGGCAAAGGTGATGCCAAGGCGACATCATCAGTGGAAGCAAAAGTGATGGCGGAAACGACAGATGACAGCAGCAGAGATAGGGGACGGCAGCAGCAAAGGCAACGGCAAACAAAATAGTGAGAGGCAGTGGCAAAAACAACAGCATTGGAGGCTGCCTCAACAATGGTGGAGGCTGCCTTGACGATGGTGGAGGCTGCCTTGGCGCTGACGGCAGCAATGGCGGTGGCAACGAGTGACAGCAGCAGTGATGGAAGCACCAATGGTGGAAACAAAGGGTGGCAGCGATGGGTGATGGCAACAGTGGCAGCAACGGCAGCTGCCTTGACAGCATCGGCAGCAGCGATGGCAGCAGCGATGGCAGCAGCAATGGCAGCAGCGATGGCAGCAGCGATGGCAGCAGCGATGGCAGCAGCGATGGCAG
>JALLPD010002273.1:0-10439 GCA_036940065.1 Cyclotella cf. meneghiniana
CCAAATAAAAAATTTGGCGGCGAAGATTTGAACATTTGAACAGATAGACGAATTACGGCAGGCACCCAATAATATTATGACCTCTATTTCGCACACGACCAGAAATTTTTATATCTGGTGTTATTTACATCTATTTACATGTTGCTAGAGGTAGGTCGGTGCTTCATACAAAAATTGTATGATATTCACGAGCATACCATACACCATAATACAGAGATACCTCCCCTCATTGCGGTCATGGCGAAAATCAAGACTGCGGTGGTCGTAGGAGCGACCAACGGCATCGGAAAGGCAATCTCCTGCCGTCTCGCCAGCGACGGATTCAAAGTGATCGCTGTTGGTCGCGACAAAGACGGTAACAGAGGGCCCGAGGTGATCGATTTCTTGACGAAATGTAGCCAGAGCAATGAGCTTCGACATGAATTTCGCGCGTGTGATGCTTTTGAATTGAAGCAGGTTAAGGAATGTGCAGAGGGGATTGTAAGGGACTATGGTGGTAATAATAACGTCGAAGAAAAAGATGGTATCGCTGCCCTTGTAATGACGCAAGGAATGGCGACAGTTCAGTCATTTACTCCCACCGTGGAGGGCAATGACCAAAAGTTGACGCTTCATTTTTGGTCGAGAGCCGCCTTCGCCACCTCTCTTCTGCCGGTTCTTCGCGACAATGTGAACCCTGACAACCTAACGGCTTCAGATGCGTCGATGCCCGGTGGCCCAGTTGTTATGTCGGTCCTATCAGGCGGTGTCCATTCTCCGTACTCAAAGTACGAATCGGATCCCGAGTTGCGCAAACATTACTCGATTAAAAATGCCGCCGATTTTGCAGGCTTTTACACCGATTTATTTTTTGATAAATTGGCGCAAATGCCTTCGAACCAAGGAATCAACTTCATACACGCAGCTCCAGGATTTGTTGCCTCTAACTGGGGAACAGAAATGCCTGTCTTCCTTCGTGGATCTATCCGACTAATTCAAAAGATGGCAGGCAAGAGTCCAGAAAAATGTGCCAATTTTATGGTTCAACCTATTCTGCAATGTTCTCGCGGTGAATTCGCATTGAAACGGCCCAATGGTGCGGGAAAAGGTTTGTTCATTATGAATGAGGATGGAACATCTGGCAAGTTGACGAAGGGCCATACTGTTGAGGCAATGAACAGCGTTTGGGGCACAACTAAAGATGTCTTGAGTAAAGCAGGGATAAGCTTGGAAGTTTGACGAAGTTCAATGCATTCAATGTTTTACATTACCATTCCGGGACTTTTTAGGTTAAAGGTCTTCTGGCCTTTTTTGTTTCTCTTTCACTTCATCTTTCTCCTACAACTTACAGAGGAGCAGATGGATGATGGAATATTCTGACATATTGCTTTTGTTTGCAGAATTGGTTTAGAAACTTCGTTGGCATTTTTGTCTGTCGTTCAGATAAAGCACAAGTCAAGCACAAGTCGATTGGAGTTGTCTATAATGGTTTTACAACTGCAGATAGTAAAGTTTTAAGTGATCATAAATCTTTCCTTGCAAAAAATTTGATCTTAAGACTAAGGAAGCCCTTCTGTCCCTGTTGATTTGTCTTGCTGTCAATACATCCTCTTTGTTTTGGCTGCTTTCTATCTCACCCTGAGTCGGAGTTCGGGAAATAAGCCTTTTTTGACTGTCTCCTTAAAAATCTTTCTTGTGCTGACTTACAATTTTCTGTTACATTAGAATGGCTTTAACTGGGAGAGGGGTGGCATCATCCATTTGTCATTTACATATTCCTTGTTGTTGATGAAACTAAATTGAAGGGCGGTTATTGCCGCATAAATCGGTAGGTTATTCACACAAAATGTCGACGATCTTGCCAACAGCAAGACTGGGCCTTTAGAAATGCATAATATAGAAAAGTTACTTCATTTGAGTTAATGATAGACAGACCATAAAAACATTCCGAGTAAATCACAAAACCATTTTCCTGCCAGATAATACATTTTGAGTATATTGTGTAGGAACATACCAGTTTTGTATGGGTCAGAATTGAGTTTGAACCATTTTATATCAGACATTTTTTGCCACTGGTGTGGCCTCAATATCCAACCCCTGAGACCCGGTCAAGATTGTAAAACTCTTTGGGGCAATCTTGAGAGCTTAAGTCCAGCTCTACGTGTCCTCAGGTTGTCCAGGTAACTGCAAATTAGCTGCAATTAAGGGTCTAAAATGAGATAATGGTTCAAAGTGCAACACATAGAAACCAGTATGTTTTCTACGCCAATTTTGTTATGAAATTGCAAAAGAATTGAATTTTATGTGATAATGCCACATGATTGCACACATCACATAGCAATTTATTTATGGTCATATGAAGTAGACCAAGGACAGACTATCTGACATTTTGCATCCAATAATTTTAATTCAAAACAAGTACAATCAGATGCAGGAATAGTATGTCATGGCCTTAGTGGTTTAAAGTCCAGTCTATGGTTCAAAATCAATTCTGACTTGAACTGCAATCAGTTTATTTTTTCGTATTAATCATCAATCACTAACTTCAAGAGACTGCACAACCTGAACAACCTGAAGAGCAAGATTGATGTACACCAAAAGATAGCTAATAAAAATAGCTTTCGATTAATGTGCATTGGTTGATATCATGAAAAATGGTATCTTTGTCCATTTTTGATCGGTGACCGACAGACACACTATGCATTTCTAAAGGCCCAGTCATATGTAACTATCTCACCAATCTTTGGCAAAGAATTAAGTAACTGAAATAAGAAAACAGACCACAGATAGTACCATATTACTATCCATTTTATTATGTCCCCTCTTGTTTAATCCAATTTATTTTAGGGCTAGGAGGCTCTGTACCCCCTCTCCTACTCACCACCCATCTTTATGTTGCCCCAACCATGGTGAACCCCCCTCCCTGTGAATCTGCGATCACTGTGTCTACTTGGAACAAGGTTGGGGATTTGCTTGTGGGGCATATTGTTAGGGTGGCATTTCTTGATGCGGCCACTGATAGGTAGTTGTTGCCATGATGGAGTCTGCATTGGCTGGAATGCATGTGAGGGACTGTAGAGAAACCCACCAGTTTGTCTGTGCTGTTTCTCAACAGACGAAACAATCTACCAAATCTATCGATTAATTATTCTAAGTTACATTAGAACTAGTTATATAATTCATTCAGTTATTACTTAATTGGTTTCTTCTTATTAATGTAAAAATATATTAGTTTACACTCAAAAATTTTAAATGTGCTCTTCCATAATGAAGAATAAAAAAAGCTGCATGATTTTTTGGTGTCATGCTATGCGAGCGTGATGCTGCAACCAATACGGTGCACATCACACGTCACCCATTGTCTGTGGCAAAAATTCAATCAATCGGAAGATGCCATTCTGGAGGCTGGACAGCTGCAAACATTTTTTTGGTTGAAAAAATACCATGTACAGATGTGAGCCTACCACAAAATCTAGGTGATGTGTGGTGAGTAAGGTGACAATCAGCCATAACTTTTGAACCACAATTAGTTCCCAGGAGCACTTCATATGGGCAAGTTAGTCTTACAATGGAGAATCTATTTAGAGGGAACTTATGCGGAGAAAATGGGTTCAAAGACTTGAAAACACAAAAAATCCCCCCAATAGGTGAGATTTTGTAAAATGAGACGATCTTTATGGAATCCGTAGATCCATAATAACCGGTAGTTGGTGTCATTTTTTTTATCCATACACATGAATGGGCTGTCAAAAAAGAACTGATTCCAAAATTTGAGCCTCTTTCTCATGTTCAAGCTGAATGACTTTCTTTTGAAAATGACTTATTCCTGAGACTAAGCCATTTCTTGATAGTGGGCCAATTAGACCAAATTTGGCTTACACTTTAAAGTAAGCTGTTGTCACATGTTTAAGTCAATGTAAATATGAATCAAAATAAATTCTTCAAGATGATTTATGAGAAAACTAATTTTTAAGAGTAAGGTGTTTTGGCCGGAAACAGCTTAATCTTAGGAAATTAGCTTACTGTTGAAAGTAAGCCATTTTCTCAAGAGTAAGCAAAATGAAAATCTGCTTACTTTTTCAAATAATCCAATTTGCAAGTAAGTAGCAAATAAGTCACAAAGGGAATCGACAAGATGTCTAGACAATGAACTGCTCCTTTCAATACTTTCTGATGTGGTGTGAAATGATCCAGCAACTTCAGGCTATATTACTCCTCATCTGTCCAAGATCTCACTCTTCTTGTCCTTCATTCCTACTTAAGTACTTATAGCTTAATCACTATCTATTTACTAAGTAAGCCGTTTAGCCATGCCAGAGGCTCTTATCCCTCAACTCCGCCATCCTGGTTACTTATTTGACTTCCAGTTTTTTTCTACAGCAGGATGTGCAGCATTAAACATTTACCCCAACTTAATAATGGTAGAAATTAATTGTATTAGTCCTATTTTATTACTAGGTGTATCTGCTCAAAAAATTGGGCTGTAGTAATTAACCAGGGGTTCAGGGAATGGCATGAAAATAAATTTTCAGCTAAAACAATAACTAAACAATAATCAATGGATTCATAAGTCTTGTACTATACCATCCGGTTAAATATTTTATTATATGTCATAAAATGCATAATAATATGTTATTTATGCATGACTAGTTGGCGATGGGATACATACAATGGATACCATCTAAATCGAATGTAGTAAACAAAATGAAAGTCAATATTCAAGCATTAGACACTAAATAGATAACAATCAAACATCAAAATAGGTCATCAAGCTCTGTTAGATCTAGAATGGATGATTTCAAAAAATCTTCTGCCCAGAAAAGATGAAATAATCTAACATCAAAAATCTAGTTCCAACATAGAAAATCTAATATCTTCAATCATGGCTAAACTATAATTTCACATTCTATACAATGATAAGTTTAGATCAATTCTTAGAAGAATTTGATCTAATCCTTGCAAAATATTCTCATCAAAGTCTCGAATATTCCCAAAAGGTATAAGTAACTTAAATACTTATCAAAGTTGGCAAAAAATGGGGATTAGTCATCTTTTGCAGAATTTGGTTTCATTTGGCTTTTCAAATTTTCTCTACTGTTCCTAAGTGAAAATGATAAGGTATCCGGTTTTCTTTTGGGAGATTGACTTTTTTATAGATTGGCTTTTCACTTTAACATCGAAGGTCATTGAAACACTGCTCTTGTGCCAGTTGCATGTCTGGACTCACCACCACATAATGCAGCAGTTGCGCCATGCATATGTAGATGGACATGGTATGGTATGTTATCATATGGTATGGTACCACATCAGACTTATATTATGGTTTGTGATTGGCAATTCTTTCAAATTATTGGATTATGTGGATACCAAATGGTCCTGTTCAGTTGAAATTCCGTTTGCATTGATATGTGTCCTATTGCAACTGTGCTCAATGTGGCAATAGTACCATACGTAGATGTTTGTATACTTTGGAGTGCATCATACCATTGAACACAAAGCTGCTTCATTCCACATGCTACAGATATCAAAACATTCTCATGAAGGCGTAGACTGAGAAACAGGTATTGTATGCATAGGATCAGATTTCAATTGATGTAACTCTCTAGAAGAACAATATGGATTATATTGTACCACTCTACATATTCTGGAAAAATATAGCTAAAAATTAAACATAGTTCCTTTAATGTTCCTCATGTCAGTGGCCCATTTTCATCTCCTTGCTGCTCCATGCTTCAGAAAGCCCACCAACTCTCTTTCTGCATTCAACCCTAAAGCAAAACTACTGACAGATTATTCTTGAAAATTAGGGTATCACAGTTTGGTTTTTTCCCAACTCGTTCAAAATTTATCAAAATCTATTAGAACAGCAAGTTAGATATCAGCATTTGTCATTTAATTCCTAAAAAAATACACGGAATTGAGAGGCCCAGAACAAGATATCAGTCAAATTGAGTTCAAAAGGTGGAACATGATGTATGGGGTCTGTGTTTATCAATTCTTGTAAACAGTTAAAAAAAGCTGCACAAAAGATGAATTATACTGAAGCCAATACATAAATACCTCAGGATGACATCAAAGATAGCTCAGAATAAGCATAAGCATGTCTGAAGACTTAACATATTCTCACTAGTTAACAAAACCAGACATGGGTAGCACAAATCTTAGTTATCAAAAGTCATATCTCGACACCTGTGAGCCAACATCCACAATACTAGGACAAAACACATGATTAAATCTATACATGTCAAAAACAAGGTATGCAATTTTTTTCAATCTGAGTTTAATCAGATAGCACTAGATTCAGCTATTTTCAGTTAATTTTGGGCAGAACATTGTGAACTAGTTACGAATTCCAATCAGAATTCCACAGAATTTCAGAGTACTCAGGAAATTATTGGCCATCAGATGTCCCAATTTTCTATATAGTTATTAGACTAGTAACTATGTATTTAGATTGGAGATGTGACATTGGAATCTATTTGATCGGAATTCTGCAGAATTCCAGATTACTCTGGGAATTACTGGCCATCAGACTAAAATCACATTCTGATGTTCCAATTTCCTATATAGTAATTAGACTAGTAACTATGCATTTACATGAGAGATGTGACATTGGCATGTGTATGAGTCAATCTGGAGATCCACAGTAACCACACATATAGTATCCACAGAATGGAAGGTACCCATTCTGTGTGTGACAGAAATAATTCCATCTCTGGATCTTGTTTTCAATTCAATCCAAACAGCTGATTGTTAACACAATAACAATTTTCTCACCCCCTGTTTCTCAATTGAACTGCTATCCATACTCAGCACTGCTTTCCCTCCCCCAGTTGAAAAAGTGAACAATTGCCTGCTGCCACCATCCACCACTCACCACTTGCAAAGAGAATGTATTAACAGAGAGTTTGTTTGTGCTTTTATTTCCAATTAATTATTCTCAGGATTTCACACCCCCAGTTTTTTCAAATTTATTGCTATCTGTCCATGGCACCATCCTCCCTCCCTCAGACCACAAATAGAAAAATTGCCTGCAGCCACTGTCCACCACTTGCCACTTGCATAGAGAAGGCAACAATGGTGCATTTGTTTGTTTTGTATTTCATTTTTCTCCCCTCCCAAGATTTCCCACCCGCCATTTTCTGATGAAATTGCTATCTGTCCACATCACTGCTTTCCCTCCCCCAGTCTGCAAAGGGAACAATCGCACGCTGCCACTGTCCACCACTCACCACTTGAAAAGAGAAGGCAGCAATGGTAAGTTTGTTTGTGTTTTCATATTTTTTATTCACTATTTTCAAGATTTCTCACTAGGATTGGACCGTGAGCAAGTTTTACAAGAGTAATCCAATGCCAGGGTTCAGGATGTGTGCTTGTGATGATAATAAATGTCTTGAAGAATTGAGCTACACAGAAGAAGAAAATCCTCCTGAGGATGACAGAAATGACCACTATGGCACCATGTAGTTTGCTTTTTCCCACCAAAGTAAAGTCACAATTTTTACAACGAACTCATTATTTGGTTATTGCAGCAAAAGTTCTTAGTGATTAGTTAATGTATTTAACATATTGCATTAAATCACTTAATTTCATTATTTTACCAAGTATTATTACTGTAACATCACAATTATATTACTGAAATATTACTGGATTTCTATTGTTTTGCAACTTTTGTTTAGGTTACTTACAGATAACTGTTGGAATTCAGATTACTGCCAGAACCACAGGTATATTACTCCGCTGGCCAAAGAGTAGGAGCCACAGTAATATGATGTCGTCTAGATTGTACCTTGATAAGAGAATTTTTTTTGTTCTGGTTATGAGTCCCAGAATTCCAGTCTGGAACCAGTAACACGCTCTGCTGGACTTTTTTTACAGTAACCAAAAATCAGAATTCATAACTTAGATTGTGGAGATAAGGCCTTTGATTTCATAGAAAAATATCACAACTGATGATATGGGGTTGTATTGCCTAATTTTATCATCTCACAATTTAGCAAGTCTTGTATCTTGTTGTAAGACCACAAGAAAAAAATTCACTGTGACTTCTCAATGTGAAAGATTGGAGTAATAAATCATATCTCTGGTAACAGAGTTATGGAAAATAAGATTCCACCAAAATGTATTTAGTCACACTTTTGAAATGTTTTCACAGTAAATGAAGTGCAGGCGGTACATGTCATTTGCATGTTCATGATGTATCATGTATCTAGTAAAGATCAAACATAGTAATCACAACTTGCCAATCAGAAATCAAGTAAAAGCACCAATGGAGGCACACTGTAGCTATAATTTACATGTTTATACTTAGACCAAGATGAGGATTATCTTAAACAACATCACTGGTACACTCACTCGGCCACTCCATGATCTATATGTGTTACCATTGAACTCTAATCATCATAGCCCCCCACACATTCTGTTGATGTTGGATCAACACTACGGTGGAATGTGCATCCAGTAGCTTGGTCAACTCATGTAGAACTTAGTAAATGAAGATATTATTAAAAAGTGAGCTACTGGACAAATGCCTCAACCCAGATCCAATCGGTTCCAAGGCCAGCTAATTGTGCATTGTGATGGATGGATGGTCTCCATCTCCTGCCACGTACCATCATGATGGGAGGATCCTCCTTGTGTCTTTTGCTTACATGTGGAGGCACATTTTTTTATCTGCATTTACGCCAACACACTCCTGCAATGGATTTGGTGTCATTGTTGTAGCTGACTCCATTGATTTCCTCTTGGCTTCCCATTTGGCAGCTTTTGCTTGCTCTTTGACCACCTTTGTTTATGTGATACCTTCTTTTTGATCATCATAGACCTTTGGGATTCCCATCAGCATCGATCTAAAAATGATCCATGCTTGTCTTTGTCTGGGCTTCATGAGCATGTCAGTCCACATAACCTCAGTTGGGCAGTGCTCCAGTTCAAACACACTCTTTGCAATTTTGTCCTTGACAAAGAAGTAGCGCACATTGATGTGTTTTGTTTATTTGGATCTGGAAGCCTTCCCGTTGCACTCTAACAGCATTGCACTCTTGCTGTCTTGATAGATAAGGCTTGGCCTCATCTTGTACCCTTGCTCTTGCAAAACATACCAAGTCCATAACACCAGAGGCAGGTCATCATTACCTCCCACCCCCTCTGCTTTTGTTGAGCTCTTAACATTATTTTGTTTCTTGGAGAAACTGAGAGCCATTCCAGACCCAAACAAAACCATCACCCCGGTTCGCCCCTTGCAGTTGTTGTGAACTGCATATGCCACATCTATCCACCATTTGGGCAGCATCATTGATTTGTCATACAGGATACAGGGCATGTTAATCGTTCCTTTTATATACAGCATCACCCACCAAAGCTTTCCCCAATCATCCTCATCAGGTGATTTCACCCTTGCTCTTAAAATTGATGTAGCTGTGGCCAAATCATGCCTAGCTCTTGCTTGCACAAATACCAGCTTCACAAGAAACTTGTGGAACAACTGCGCTTGCTCTTCTGGCAACTCCGGTGCATCTTCCTGAACTCTGAACAGATATTTGGCTGCCAAAGTTGTCCTTGTTTGAGTGATCTCCTCTGCAAACTCAGTTAGCATCTCTTTGAGATACAGGATCATGGTTACTTTCACCTTTCTTTTTACTGAGTAATCCAGCTCAATTCCGAGATACTCATGCACTTGTCCATGATACTGCTTACAGTCACCATATCTGACTTCTAGCCATTTTCCAAAATCTGTGAGTACTTGTGGGTGACATCTTTAGGTCATTGACGTGCCACCCGCCTGTGATTTGTTTGCCATCAATGATTTTGTTGGCAACACATGGGTCATACGGGTTTATGACAAACCCTTCTCCCTCTAGATTGCTAACAAAATTTCTGTAAAATAGCAATGCACTATGAAGCATTCCATAAAGCGCCTTGTGCATTTGCACATAGAGAATAGCCTGTTCCGTTGAGTCCGCCGTGACATATTTCCTGCACAGAGAAGGATCCACCATTACCATTAGTTCGACCAAACAGCCTTTTAACATCATGATTACATCCTTGTCTGTCTCGGCATGAAGGAAAGTCCCTGGGATATCAAAACAAACAACATTCCTCTCCTCTAGCACTTCTATCAATGCCATTAAAAATATCAATTCTGCAAAATTGTTGGCAAATGTCACATCCTGCTTCTTGAATTCTTCCTGCTGTGGTCTTCTATCAGTGCATGCTCTTCTTTTCACATCCCATTTCACTTTTCTTTCAGAAAACTGAGAGATGCATTTGCTCGGCTCTCTGCTCCTTGGTTATTGTGCTCAGGTCTAGTGGAAAGAAAGCTAACATGTCATGAAGCTGACACAGCTCTTTTGTAACAGCTTTGTTGCCTCTCTCTTCAACTTCAGGCCTGCCTTAATGGACACTGCTAACATTTTATTCATAAGATTGTTCATAACAGCGCCATTATAAACTTTCTTATA
>JALLPD010002274.1:0-10458 GCA_036940065.1 Cyclotella cf. meneghiniana
TAGCGATCGTCGAAACGATTTGACATTTGCAAATCGTCCTACAAACTCACAGCCTTACATCAGACTATGTTTTTAAAGTCCTTAGATTCCAATTTTTTATGATATTTGAAAACCGGGGTGTGGCCTACAATCGGGGCGTAACATACCATAATATAATATATAATAATGTCTTCTATCATACCTTGGTATTGTGCACGGCCCAAAATCGTTTTTAGGTCATTCAGATTCCTCACCCGCCTACCTCTTCTCCCCGCCAGGTATTGTACAATCCTATAGAGTCTCCTCATCCTCTCTGTCCTCTCGGACATAACACAACTGGACAAATGCCCGCCACCCGCATGCAAACCATAGCTGGCACACTCGGAAATGTGTTAGAATGGTATGACTTCGCAATCTTTGGTTTCTTCAGCGATATCATCGCCCAGCTCTTCTTTCCTCCCACGAATGGAGCTTATGAAAACCTCGTACGGTCCTTTGCCGTGTATGGCGGAGCTTTTGTAATGAGGCCGGTGGGAGGGATAGTTATTGGTTATTTGGGTGATAAGCATGGGCGAAAATACGCCTTGGTCACGAGTTTATTTTTGATGGCTCTTCCTACGTTTGCGTTGGGGTGTTTGCCAACGTATGATCAGATTGGGTCATGGAGCACTGCTTTGTTGGTTATTTGTAGGTTGTTGCAGGGTATTAGTGTAGGGGGGCAACTTCCGGCAAGCCTTATATATACTGTGGAGACTAGGCCCAAGGAGAGGTGGGGACTTTTCGGCTCGTTTGTAATGGTGAGTGTTAGTTGGATACGTATGGGCCCCTTTGCTACTTTTCAAGTATGCACAAATGTGTTCACTCACATATACTGTTTATGGTAGATGGCAGCGAACATTGGCACGCTGCTTGGCAACCTTGTCGGTGCTCTATTGCGCACAGTTCTTACAGATGAACAGCTTCTGAACTGGGGATGGAGAATACCATTTTGGAGTGGGTTACTTATTTCTTGTGTTGCAGTTTATCTTCGACTCTATGGGGAGGAACATCATCCAAATGAAGGTCACTATGATAACGAAAACAGTGGAAGCCAGGAGCAGTCTTTACCAAAGTACCCTATACGAGAGGCCGTCAGGAGAGAAAATTTGACTGCTTTGATCGCGGCAACACTCACTCCCATGCTGTGGGGCGCGGGTTTCTATCTTTCGTTCGTCTGGATGGCGATTTACATGTCGGAGTTGATTGACGAGCCCCTCGAAAGTGCGTTTTGGATAAATTCTATTTCATTATTACTCGGAGTAATAGTCCCCGTGCCATTGGCAGGTTGGCTTTCAGATCGTTGTGGAAGAGCGAGAACCATGGTTATCGGTGCTCTTGGATTAGGGGGCCTGGGACCTGTGCTCCTGTATGTAATTTCTCGTGGTCATGCTTTTCAAGCATGTTTGTGCCAGATCTGCATTGGTTGGCTGCTCTCCCTTTTTGGTGGCCCAATGGGGGCTTGGCTTGGTAAGTTAAACTACCTTTTCTGAACGTATGAAGACGTCCTTCTTACACTGTGGCCTCACAAGCGATTTGAATTGGTCGACAGGAGAGAGATTCCCCCCAGAAGTTCGCCTAACCAGTGTCTCTCTAGGATACGATATTGCGCACTCTACTGCATCAGGATTCAGTCCTTTGATTGCAACGATCCTTTCTCAAAAGCTAAACCCGACCGCGCCTGGTATACTGTATACATTTTTCGCATTAATTGCTTTCATTGGTATTATGATATCGACACAGATTCATCATGACGAAACTCTGAGCAGCAATAATAACGATACGACAGAAGCGACTTTTGAGCAGGAGCTCCCGGATGGAGAACCAAATAAGTCCAGTGAAGGGGAAGGTTCAAATGGTACAGATTCAGAAGAAGCGAACAGAATTGTTTGAGACGAATCAGAGGTTCACAAGAAGTAATGAATCTTAAACTCGTGGAATTAAACTAAACAAAGGACGCGACATCACGAAAGAATGCAAAAGCCTAGTTTTATTTCTTATTGGTCGTTGTTTTTCAACTTTGTACAAGTATCGCGAGACAAGTGAAGCGAATGAGTATCAGGTTGACAAAGAGAATCATGGCAAGCTTCCAAAACATGTCATTTTGAATTTTGGTGTTCATGTGCCAAGTTACAGCCTCACGCTCACGTGCAACCTCAAAAAATTTTGCCCCATAAAAAATCCCTATGGGAGAAGACGAGCCCTAGAATTCTTCCTCTGCTGATTCTTGTATCTCCCCCTTGTCTTCCTCTTCTCCATACGCGTTCGGCGCTGCTCTCTTTCCCTTCTCCATCCCTCGCTCTCCGTAGGTTCAGTGGGAAGGGTACTCGTGGCACGACGCATTGTGTTCAATTCTCCATTGCGCATACGTTTTTCAGGGCCGACGACATACTCGATGATCTTGCCTGGGACTCGGATCCTTCCATATTTCTCGTGGTCCCTAATAGGTTCCACTTTGAGGCATTTCCCATTGAGTTCGTATCCGTGGAGTAAGTTCATGGCAATCTGAGGAGGCGAACACGTGAAATGAGAGGGACAATGATAGTTTTGGACCATTGCATGCTCCATCTTGCTCATGCTCACCTCCTTTTCTTCCTCGCTACGAAAAGTAACAAAGCCATACCTCAAACTTTCCATATTGGGCTTTCTTGCGACACAAGCCGGAACGCTCTTCAAACTGCTTGCCTGCTGAAAGATCTCACCCAACATTTCGTCCGTAACGAACTCACAAAGATTTCCAACCCATAGAGTAGTCGACATCATGCTATCGGGGAGCTCAACCATTTCGTACCGTGATCCACCCACCATGAGTTCTAGACTGTCGCGGGTTTCAAATGCGTCCCAGTTTGAGTAGGAGAGGAATATTCGAGGACGAGGAAGGGAGGAGCGGCCGGTTTGAAACGCAATTGATGGGGCAGTGATCGCCGTCAAGGCAACTGTGAAAGATAGTATCCGTCGTCGCATAGTTGAGAATGATTTTATTATGGAATTGATGGTTATGATTTGACGTTATGAATAAGGAAGCCCTCGTAAGGTTGTTAGGTACTTCACATTTGAAAAAATGATCGTGGGAGATTGATTTGCTTCAACAGGTTGAGGGAATCTCGGGGAAAGCAATGATGCTGTTTGACCAGCTGGTTGAACGACATACGAATTGAGGTGAACACAAATTCTTCAGTTCCCCTGTCTTGGTTGCGCTGTGCTCTCCAAGTCAAGGAAACCTACCGTGGTGGATTCGGGCAATTCGTCGGGAAGTTCTCAAGATTCGTGACATTCACGTCATGGTTGATTACCTGATGACAGTAGATATTGCAAAAAGTTCTTTTTCTTCCGGCGCGGTGGTGGCATTTTTTTTGCTAATTTCTTTTTTACTCTTGCCAGCGTAGACGTGCGCCAAAAAATGCTTGTGTTGAAGGTATCATTTAGAAGGATAAATGTATCCCACACTGCTCTAATAGCATCGATTACATACTTATAAAAAGAAGTACGAGCAGTAATTATGTGAGTACTCTAGGTAGGTACAATGCTTGAGCAGGCACGGTTGGAGGGCCCGGTTAAGAGGACAGAAGAAACAGGAAGAAACGACCCGTCGCCCCAGTCACCAGCCAATCATGCATCGTCCATTGGCGCCGCCAACGTCTAATTGACAGTATGGTACATTACGCAGACAATACGCTATGGTAAACAAAATGCCATGCCAACAGCAAAAATAAACAAACCAGCCACGATGAGATAAGCAGAAGGTGGACACGCCATCACTTCACAATGGTACACATCCTCAACTTACTGGCACTATTACTTACAACAACCGCATGTAATGTGCGTGCCTCAACGAATCCATCAACATCCCTGCCATCGACACCTCCTACGTGCTCTACATGTGTCTACAATTCCGACGATTCATCTGAATCATTTTCAGATGAGGGAGAAGAATGGAGGAAATATCTTCCACTAAAATTGCGCGACCGGAAGGGCGCGCCGTTGCATAGAGTTACTTTAGGGTCGAGATCAAACCCGCGCAGCAAAGTGACATTGTACATTTTGGGAACGTCACACGTGTCTAGTGCATCCTGNCATCCTGTGAGGATGCAAAATTACTCATGGAATATGCTCGACCAGGTGAGAACATCAAATGTATGACGAATGCTGAGAAATGATATGATTTTTTTCACTTTACCTGCATGAAATCCATGTCGGCACTTAAACTACACAGACGTTCTTTTTGTCGAATTGTGTTCGCAGCGGGTTGGGATTCTGATAGACACGCATCTTGATTCCGATGAGCAATCCGAATGCATGAATTATCAAATTGAACAAGTATCCAACGGCATGACGCCGACATCACAAAAGATGTCTGTATTATTTACCAAAATTCAGTCAGATTACGCGAAGAGGTTAAATGTTACAATAGGTGGAGAATTTCGATCAGCGTTCCAGTCGGCATTGCTCCAACAGAAAGAATTTTGGCACGAAGAATATTTAAACAAAATCAATCAAGGACCTTTACATCTTTTAGAAAGCAACATTGACCATCCTATGACTGCGCATCAACATTCTCCACGCATCCACATCCAACATCATCGTGGTACTCGACCGTGTGCTATAATTCTTGGTGACCGTCCAGTTCGCATAACGCTGTCTCGCGCATGGGAATCTCTTCGCTTTTTCGGCAAGTTGAAACTCGTTCTTTGTCTACTTTGGTCATCAATCCGGCAGCCGTCAGAGAAGGAGTTAACAGAGTGGATGGAATCCATCTTAAATGATCGGACAGGAAAGAATGATTTGATGACGAAAGCAATGGATGAATTGGGAAAAGCTTTTCCTTCATTGAAAAAAGTCATTATCGAAGAGAGAGATAATTACATGGCTGCAAAGTTGAGACAAACTGCCGAGATGCTCATCGGTATGGGAGAAGGTGATAGCCATGAGAAAGTTGTTGTTGCGGTTGTTGGCGCCGGTCACTGCAGTGGGATGATGGCAAAATTCATGGACGGAAGCAAGACCGATGCTCCCGAGAAAATTCTGCAGACTTTAGTGGAAACAAATAGGCGGAAGCTCAATAATGATGAAGAATTGAAGTCTTTAGTGACAGATATAGTTCAATTGGATTACGAGTATGCACTGCAGAGCGGAGCGATCTGATCAAATGTATGTGGCGTTTTGCATACAATTAGAAGGCAGCATGGACAACAAGGTGATATTCTAGACGAGACGTGTTTCCGGCAATTTCTTGGACAGGATTGTCGCATGTCACCCGAAGCAGACGTGGCGACTCATATGCCATGCAGCATGCTGATCTGACGTGGCTGACGTCCAACTGTTCTGTGCCATGCATTGTGGTTTATGAAGGCCAGAATTCAATCATCATACTTGGATATTCTCTTGGTTTTGATCTGAGAGTAAGGGTTTTTACCAGTGATCATCTGCATTCTCCAAGGGAGTATGGTAAGGTATACAACATAAACTGAAGAACTGTTTATGGTACGGTAGGTTGGTGGACGGTGTTCCAATTATTTTCGCCATAATAAAACCACGTAAAAAGAAACCGCAGGACAGGTAGATATGTCAAGTTCTGTAACATCTCTTTTTATTTTTTCTCGTATACCTTATTATTTTATTTATCCCTGGTCAAGCCCCTTTGAACAACGTCAGCTGACAGAGGCTGACAGCCAGCACAACCTTATCATTGTACAATACCAGATCTGCTATGTACCATACCATAATATCATTACATTGAGATAGGCCAATGCTACGCACAGGTCTGCAAAAGAACTTTAGACTTGGGGATGAGCGTTCATCTATCGTTGATTATGAAGAAACTCAAACCTAATTCATCAACGTGAGCACTGATATGGTGCACAGTATTTTATTTTCATTGCTGTCTCAGCTACTGCTTTTGAGTTCAGTCCATTCTTTGCACACATCGAAGAGCCATGCGTCATTTGCACCGACAATCTCAACGTCTCTGTCCTCGCTCTCGCCGCAGTCGGCACACACCGAAGATGAGAAAAGGTCTCAGGAAGCCACAAAATCTACCATCGAGCGCATCAACTTAAACAATCAATTAATCTCTTATTCATTCCACTGGGAATCTCTTTTGACAAAAGAATACCAAGATACAGTAGCCGAGTTGCAACAGCGGCGCAAGTCCTACACCAGATCTCAGTTGGAAGCGAGTGGACTTGCATTATTCAATGCAGTGGCCACTCCGGAAACAGAGTTATACGGCGAAAAGATCGTCCGCATATCACTACTTCAGCAGTCACACAAATACAACCACCATCATGGCAGCGAGAACCTACGTGAAAAGTTCAAGCATGGGGATGTGCTGGTGATGACGCCTGAAATTCAATTTCGAGGAAAAGATGTAGCCCCGCGTGAAGGGTTAGTGATGGACGTGGGACGTGATTACCTAACATTAGGCGTGGGGTCCTCATGGCCAGCTGGTGTTATGGAAATGAGGAAGCACAATTACGCTGTACGGCTCGATCGATCGTTATCCAATGTGCCACTTCGAGCACAAAGAATGGCTTTGGACAAATTACGAAAAGGTCACGCAGGATTTGCAGCGAATAGTATTGTGCAATTGTTTTACAATAGTTCAGCAGAATATTTGAATGCGGCACGGGAGACGCCGAGTCATTTTCATGTCGATGAAATTGATTCGTTTGATAGGCGGGTTAAGAACGCTTTGAAGGAAGCCATGTCTCACATGTCATTTAAGCCGAATGAATCCCAGCAAAAGGCAGTGTCTTGGGCTTTGAAACGCAAAATGGCACTTATTCGTGGTCCACCAGGTATGTATTGTGTTATTCTTTTTACGACGATACGTTGTTGAATCATCTAGAACCGAGGTATTGTATTAAGAATTCTTGATGCCCCCTCCTACTTACTCAATACGAAGGCACTGGTAAGACCCGCGTCGCTGCACTGTTGATATCTACAGCTTTGAAAATGGAAACGAAACAATCAGATGAAGCGGAGGCAGACGAAGAAAAGAAACAGACACCTCGTATTTTGGCTGTGACACACAGTAACGGCGCTGCTGATGTACTGCTGCAGGCATTGATTGACATGAACATACCCGCGGTACGAGGAGGTCGTCCCGCATCAGTATCACCATCCATACAACATAGAACAATCGCTGCATTAGCTGAGCGAATGCCAGATGTTGTAAAGCTGAGGAAGCAGGCGAGCGATCCAAGCTTAGATAGATTGGCTAGACAAAGTGCTATCTACGATTCTAAAAAGCACCTGAATGATGCACAAACAATCATTACCCAGAGCGCACCAGTCATTGTTACAAGTTGCATCGGTGCACAGCAATTACTGTCCAGTTTAGCAGAAGACAATGGTAAAGACGCACCGTCGTTTCCTATAGTTGTGCTTGATGAGGCAGGACAAACGACAGAACCAGCACTTATTTGTGCACTGGCTTCTGCCAAAGCACGTCAAGTTATACTTGTTGGAGACACGAAGCAATTGCCACCCACAGTGACAACGGAAGATGTTGAGCTACGAAAGAAAATAGGTGTGAGTCCAATGGAACGACTTCTGAAAAACGGAATCGATGAGTTTGTTCTAAAAGAACAATACAGGATGCCTGAGTCATTGCTTCGACACCCCAATACATATTTCTATAAGGGAGCAGTAAAATGTGCTGAGACTGGTGGCGCCGATCCAACAAAACCCCCACCTAACGGATTTCCATGGCCTTGTGCCGATGAACCCTTGGCCTTTCTCGAAGTAGGAAATGATAGCGAAATCACACATAACTTCGGCAGTCGGAGTAACCCAACCGAAGTGAAAGTAATACTTGATATTGTCGATAAATTTATCACGGCAGGTGAAATTGAGGCGAAAAATATTGCAATCATCACTCCATATAACAAACAAGTGCAGCTATTTCGTACCGAAATTAATAATGCTAACCTCATGAAGGCATCCGAAATGTCAGACGTTCGAGTAGGAACAGTAGACAGCTTTCAGGGACAAGAGACCGACTTGGTTATATTTTCAGCCGTCAGGTCTAACCTTTTGAAAGAGCTTGGATTCTTAAGAGACTCAAGAAGATTAAATGTGGCCATAACTCGTGCTAGGCGTGGTTTGATTGTTGTCGGAGACCCGTTGGTGCTGCGAACGTGTCAACATTGGTCTGCCTTGTTAGATAGCTGTGCACGTCGGGGCTGCATCTTATCTCAAGTGGAATACTATGCGAAAAGTGTCAACGCAGTCGACGGTATATCTTCAAATGATGCAATTGACAGATGCTTGTTGAGTTTGGAATTGGACAAGAATGATCAGTTTTTCGGCTTATTTTCGGATTCGGATGATGAGGATGATGATGTATTTAACTTTTTTTCGGAGTCAGCAATGAATGGCGAGGACGAGGAACCCTACGGCTTATTTTCTGCCATTTGATTAGCAGGAGCTATACGCTATCCTATTAATAATGTTGTGTTCCATGAGGATTTATCTACAACAGAGTCAAGACCCCTCTAATTAGTTTCATGCACCTATGCAGTTCAGTCCAAGTTAAGGCCTTTGAGTAGGGGTGGCAAAAAGATCAAATACAAAACGTTTCCATTCATATTTTACGTACATTAGAAAATCACAGATCCCTACTTGACGTCCAGTTTTTGCCGAAGCTTATGCATCCATCACGCCATGAAGAAGACTTGTTATTCTTGGTTGTCTTTCATTTCTGAATTTAAGGTTCGGTCATAAGCGTGGTGTTCAAGGAATGGTCTAATTGAGTTGCCCAGAAATCAAGAGAATGCAGTGTAAAGCAAGCAAAGTCGAAGATCACTGTCCTTTCATTTTTTCCTCATAGTTTTCGTTTCGACTCATCTCCAGAAACTTCATCAACACACTACCAGATTGTTCGTGAGAAAGTGGAAAAAGTACAAGAAAACCACTGACCACCATCGCCACACTACCATCACCAACATTAAAGTACTAGCAATTGATTATTATTGTCTCACTTGCAAATCTTCTCCCCTTGAGTGTTGTTTCTCGGCTTTTTTATTTCTACTCATTATCACCGTCTCACAAAATGTCATGTCCTCTCGTCATTACAACAGATTCCATTTCGAAGTCCCAGTTCTTTTTACTCATCTCTCTCTCAGCATTCAAAACATGCAAGGTAGCAGGACGAGGAGCTCCGTCGGCTCTAAGAATGGGTTGTTTATCACTTTCAGCCATTTGGCGCTGATCGTTCGGTATCAAGTTTCACCACGTGAAGAGGATATACCTATTTAGTGATTCGACTTGTTATTGAGTGTAGAGATTTCCGGATATGACTGCTGATGCTGTTTCAGCGACTCAATGTCGTATGTCGAAAAGCAAGACAGAGGATCCTAGGGTGCAACGGAATTGATTTTTCTGTGATTAAATCATCAATGGGTAGTCTTAACTTGTTTGTTTGGTTGGATCTGGTCTTATAGGTTAAACTTAACAGAGAACAAATCTTATGGGTCCAGGACTAAATCCCCGCAGAGGATTTTGTATCCATTCTCATTTGTCGTCAATACCAGCCTCACTCTGTATCTTTCCCAGCAAATCACAAATAACATTATTCATCAACGGTTGCCCCTTCTTCGTCCTCTGCATCATTTTTCTCGCTCTATTTTTCCGCTTCTGCATCTTCTTCTCTTCAAGATCTTTCCGCTGTTTATGCTGGGACTGAATTTCCAGCTGGGATTCCTTGAGATGAAGCGCTTTTTTTCGTGCCTCGTGAAGCGGATCCGATTTATGCCGTTTTTTACGAGAGGAGGCGGATTCAATATCTCGCTGGTTACCGCCTGTCCGAGATTCTTTGTCTTTTCCTTCGATTGCATCATCGCGATCTCTCTTACGACTCGCCCCCCTGCCAGTTTCAAACCCCTCGCTCTTCATCACCTTCGAGTATTCACGTAGTAACGCTGCATTCTTTCGAAATTTGATTTCTTTTCTTTTTTTGAATTCTGCCAAGGCGCGATCGTGTCCACGCTTGGTGGAGAAGGAATGGAGGGAGATGGCGTGAGCGCGCCGCTTTTGTGTTGCAGAGTCGTGGGATTGGCGGGAGGTTGCAGGCTGGGGTTGATCATTGTCGTCTTTGATGTCAGGAAGACGTCTGCGGCCACGCGATGACATAATGTTGTGATAGTTTAGCGGAGGGAGAGTGAGAGGCGAGATAATAATATTTAGATATTGAGGAATATATGTCTGTGAGTGGACAGGTTGCGGAAATCAATTACTTTTGGTCAGTGTCTCGACGTCGATCCTGAAGAAGTGTGTGAAAATTGGTGAGGAATTCTACCAGGCCGCAGAGCAATGAATGTTGTGTACACCTGATAGAAATAATGGAGCGCAGAACTCTGAGGAAAAGCTCTATTAGTGGCTGTGGCGGGGCCCGTCTGGTAGGTGTCAGTCATTTAAGACTGGGCCTTTAGAAATGCATAG
>JALLPD010002275.1:0-10424 GCA_036940065.1 Cyclotella cf. meneghiniana
CCTCCATGAACATTTGCCTTGGGAACTGTACTTTCCTTACACACATTTCTCTGCTTTGCCTTTGCCTTGGCACAATACAGACAGGGCTTGATTGTTATTTGAGTGCGTATCCAACCAAGTTCAAGAGCAGTTTTCCTTGTGGACTCCTCATCACCATGAATGCATGCACCTTTTGAAGGACATCAGTGCAAGCCGCACACACATCTGCATCACAAACAAATCAACAGGCAAAGATTGACCGATTAGCCATGGGTGTTGCAATATCAAAATTTATCACCCCACCACTTCCATTTGTGAGTATGATACTGGCTGCATTACCAGAAGTAATGCTCCAGCCACTGCAAAGTAGTTCTGTCAACCTGATGAAGTTGAAATTCAGCTTTTCATTGTAATTTACATTGGTCAGTTTGCCTTCAACCCCTATGTTCCATAATGTGCCACAAATTGGCCAGGTACATCAATGGTACTAGTAGTCTTCACAGCCTCCCTGGGGTGACCAAGGCTTGCATTGCAAAATTGCCCCTTGCTTAAAGCACCTATCTTGTTGTTTGTTGAATAACTTGATGTGCCAGAGTCACCAATACAAGTCACTTTCAAAAAGCATTCAAAGCACATCGGTACTTCAAGCTTTGCTGCTGAGACTTCAGTTTCTCCCTTGCGAACTAAGATTTCCAAGTTGCATGCTTGCCCATAATGCAGATTTACAGACAAGCACCATGATAATCCTGCTCTTTGGAATAAGGCTCATCCACAGTGACTAGGACAACCTTGACACTGCTCCCAGCTCTGTCCTCCTTTTTAATCAGGTCTTTGTACCATTCAGGAGCTTTATCACAAAACAATTTCCAACACCAGCATCAGTGCATTCATCCTTACCATACGAGCTTCATTTCTTCCCAGACCCAGATCCAGATCCAGATCCACATTCAGATCCAGATCCAGATCCAGATCCTGATTCAGATCCAGATTGCTTGGCTGTTCATGCCAGGCAATCTTTGTGCTTACACCCTGCCCTTTCTTACAGTATCCAAAATCACCTTTAAAATCTCCCTTTCCACTTTCAGCACAGGTCAAGTGTACCTCCTTCTCCCTTCTGCCATCAGCACATGCATCACCTGGACCATTTGTAAGCTGTTGGATCTTTCCAATGGTCTCCCAGATTGCATCAAAGTCTTGGGGTGTACTGGCCAAATGTTGCAAGATCATATTTGCATACAGTGGGTTCTTGCATTTTTTGCCATGATCTCGATCAATTATGTATCCAACTTGGTCACCTCAAGTCATGTCATCACTCCAATGATGTAGAATTCAATCACATTACGAAACTTGACCTTTTCTAGCTCTAGAGTACTTCCAAAGCCCATGCTGGAAAATGTCTGAGTTTCACTGAATACTCTGTTGATTAAGTTACTGAAGTAGGCGGAGTGTAATAAGCTGAAAAACTATCCAACTCTCTGTTGTCTACACTCATCCTGAGTAATACCCCTAAGCACTGTGTCATTTCTTGAACAGAAATGTTACATCAACTTGATCCCCCAAACTCTCCTTTACCATTCATATTCTGTTGGGCATGTTGAATTGACTTTTCCATTTACCTATGAAAGAAGTCATAATCATCATCCACTCCACCAACAATATCTACACGTTCCATTGGTGTTTTAAGTTCCTTGCCACTCCATGACTAAGACATGGTCCTCTTCCATTGTACATGTTCACAGGTGGGGTGAGTTCCTCATCAAAGTCACCATAGTTAAAATTCAATCCATTTAAGAAATTGTCATGGTACCATCATACTCCATAAACTCAGGATTATAACTGTCATCCTCAGCATGCAGTACTTCAACAGAGCATTGCTTTACAGTATGTGAATTGTCTTCTCCATGCTGGATTGAAATGCACACATGATCTGTTACCTCAAGATTGGTTTCCTCATGTACAGATAATTGTGGAACAGTAGATGTCCCTTGAATATCTGTCTGTTCTTCCATATAATCAATTGAAGCTGTATTGCTGCTCATATTTCACAGTTTCCATAGTCTCCAACACAAAAGAACATGTGACAGTGTTCAAAAATGCATTTGCTATGGTCTCTAGTTGACTGTCATTTGAAACAAGGGCCATTGTGCAACAGATGATAGCCATCTGTGTCAATTTAATTTGTATTCTGAAATAACAAAGGGCATTTGCATGAAAAAGACATAGATTTACATAGCACATAAATATTTCAGGTAGCATTTTTTGGTGATGCCGGGTGATTGCAAAACTAATAGGATTTGTGGGATTGTGGTATGTCTCTAGGGATATTTTCCATGCCAAATCCAACTGTGGCATCAGCAAAGGACAGAAATAACTTCTTCTGGGTGTTTCTGCAAAAATTTAATGACTATACCAGATCTGGATAAGTCATTACTGCTATACCAGAAATGTTGTATTGCTCTTATTGGTGTTGTTAAATGATCAAACTGTTGTAAGATGTCCTGGTGATCTAACAGGGTTGTGTTGGTTATTATCAAGAGATGAGTCTGGGTCAAACTGCAATGACCATGAGTGATTGCAAGCAAGTCATCACAATATGCAACTTCCATAATTTGTCTATTTCTCTACATGTTCCAATAACCAAATATTTTTATCTTCAAAATTGCCACCAATTCCCTTCAAAATTTCAAAATCTGTGAATTTTTCTTAATTTGAAAAAAATTAAAATTCTCCAGACAGGCTGTTTTTCGTCCAAATGTTGTATCTACTCCTACCTCTGCCAAATATCCAAACATCCAAGTATATTGCATACATATTCATGCAATAGATAACAGGTATGTACAATCTATCAGTCAACATTATAAGTAAGAGGCCCAACTGTGCATCACAGGGCAATGACTGCTTACGCCATTTTCTCCTCTCAAGAGAATGATACCCCAAAGGTTGAACAATGTTGTGAAGTCTTTACTAGTCAATCCTGTCATCAGGTGAAAAGACAATGGATCCCCATAATCCAACAATTGTCACCATTGAGACTTATGGGGAAGAAGTACAGCTTCTTGAAACAGGTAGTCAAGAATCTGATCGTAGTTTTCAATAAGGTGGAGAAGGAGATTACTTTGCTTCTGACTGAGTCTTGTTGCAGAACACTCTCTGCAAGAGAGTGTGATGTGAAATGAATAATTGTGCCATATTTTTGTCGAAATTTCACCAAAATATCCATTAAGGCTGGGACTTTGTAGTGTTTGATTCCAATCAGCCAATCAGAATTCATGACAGAATTTTTGGTGAAGTGTTGTATTGGATTGGACCTGACTTTGTACAGCAAATAGTAGTTCGATCGGATCCAATACATCAATCATTCAATCCTATTGTTCCCAACAAATTTTTATTTTTCCACCACATTGTGATATTCCATCATCTTTGCATTATTGCCCCCCTCTCATTCATTTGTCAAATGCATTTCCTCGTTGCCTTTCAAGTCTTGTCTTGCAGCATTCTATCGGGTTTGTCACCTCTTGGTGTTACGAGCCTCCGCGATAGATCTTCTAGTCAAAAGAAAAAGCACAAGGCGGTGGAAATTGTTGATTCCCACAAGGAGGTCAGTTTGCAGTGCTGTCAAAGTCCAAGACTCCGTGTCAAAACCGGGAGGAGTGTCACAACGTGATGACCTCATTCCCCTGATGATCTATCCCCTGTAACATTGGACCACCAGCTGTTATCTGTCCAGCACAGTGATGACCCTTCTTCTCCAGATCTGCTCAATGACACTCAAAGAAGCATTATTCCTGGGACAGAGCTTCCCTCCCTCCCTGTTGTTGCTCATGCTCATTCACAGGATTCTTCTTATGAGGAAGAATCTGATGATTCATCAGTGGATGAGCAGACTCCCGTTTGCGAGAACACCCCAATGAAGACAACTGGAGAGGATGATGACCAATCTGAGTTGGAAATAGAGATGGGTCAGCAAAGTGAGTCACCATTTAAGACAGATTTTTGCTTTGGACAGTTTGACAGAGAGTATGATATGGCTGCTGAAGATTTCTCATTCCATGAATGGGTTATGCACCATTTGGGTGGTAGAAGAATTGACCAAAACAACTGATTGGCAGTAGAACTGATGTTTATTTTGGAGACAGGTACAATTGTGACTGACAAACATACTATGGATAGCAAGGAAATTGATCTTCATTTTGAAGAAGAATATATTAAGATCATTGACTCATTCAACCAGAAGATTTTCAAGAGTGTGCCCTCCAGTCAGTCATGTGTCACAAACTCTACAGGGCAAATAAGCCCTTGCAAGGTCATCGGCTTTGAAAATAATTTAGAGAGATTTGTGCTGAGATTTGTTCTGAATGGATTCCTCTTCTACCAATCAACATCAGCCAGATTGCAAGTGGTAGTCAACTCCGGGATACATATAAACAGTTGATCATCAAAATGTACCGTACATCAAATGTGAGTAACAGTGACTCTATTTTGTAATGCCTTTTCATTTGTGAAAAGTATAACTAAACCATTTCGATGAAAGCCAAGTATTTCTGATGACTGCAACGATGAGGAAGTATACAGTGACATTCCGTCCGACTGGTGGCTATCTCCGGACAGCAAAGCCAGGCTACTCTTAACATGCATGGTTCATCAAAAGAACAAAGAGATCGCTCCGCTCTGCACTGGCCATATGCGAGGACAAAATCGAGAGGCGCAGAGGAAATTGAAAGAAGCCCGAGTGATTAAAGAGAGAGAAGAGGAGCATGTAGAAAGGAACTCCCGAATTTTCAATGATCCACGGATGAAGCGCCAACAACGTTTACAAGAAGATGTTGCCAGGATGGCAATTATTGAGAAAGACATTGAGGCAGTCGGTAAAAAAGCAGCTTATGTTGATAAAATGATTGAGATTTACTTCAAAACAAACGACAACCTCATTGCCAAGTTTGGACAGGAATGGTTTGACAAAAAAATTGCAGAGACTGTGGCTATGCTCCCAGATGGAAACCAATCTCTCTTAAACAATAAAAAGGATGATTATGCGGAGAGTGACGACGACGAAGGAGTCAGTTCTACTGGGTAATAATAGATGTCTGCGCAATATGAATCTTAATTATAATTACAAGTTAGTTTTGAATGTCTCTAATGACAGCAACTATAATTATTATAACAGATAAATATGAAACTAAAGTCGATGTTTTGCCTGTCGAGATACAAATTCAACGTGCTCTGCCAGCGATTGTCGTCGTTTGCTCCACAGCATTGCCTGAGCCTTATCATCTTTTGTAGCATGACGAGGAGAAATGCTGTCATTAATAAATCCTAACCAAATTGCATCACCGGCATTGGGACATCCTCTACCAACAACAATTGTATTGTCTTTTGTTTCCATTTCAGACAACATCATATTGTGAAGCATGCAGCAGACAACAAAAACCATCTCCACAACTTCAACATCTTCGAATCAAATGTCCATCGTTTCTTCAAAATACCAAGCATACACTCTACGTCCTTTCGAACACTTTCGATTGTAGATGAGAAGTACCCTTTCTGGGTAGCACAACTGTAGTGCTTAAAAGGGCATATGAGGACAGGCCAGCATAGATATCCCCCATCACATATCAAATACACGCCATGAGCCCTCACTTGCCTGCCTGTTACATCATAGTGATGCCACACAACGTCCTTGTACCAACCTTTTTTTATCTTGCTCACCGTAGGATCAAGTTTGACAATATGTTGGTCATTGCGGGTACCAAATTGAATGGGAGAAATACCCAGGATGTCCCTATTGTTCCTCGTTATTACCTCGATTGCAAGCGTGGGGTATCCCTCCTTACCTAAACTCCTGTTATAATCACCAGCAGGACAATTGCTCCACTTCAGATGTACAACATCGATTGACCCACCACATCCTGGCAGCTTCTTTGCTGAATACTTGCTCATGACAGACTTCAAGTCATCGAAAGTCTCTGGATACTTAATAAATTCTGCTTTGACTGAGCTCAGCTTCTTGATGAACTTGTGGAAAAACAATCGATGATCCTCTGCTGAAAGTTCTGTATTCATCGTCAGCTGTCTGATGGGAGTGTGGTTGCCCAATACGATCAGGGCACCCAAGATTCTAAGTTCTGTCTTGACGTAAAAAATAGTATTGTCCCAATCACGTTTGGAAGGAGTACACCACCCCCGATCAATGAACATATTCGTTAGATCATCAACCTTCTCCAATGTGAGCCTAAAATAGCTTCTGAAATCAGACCACCTGTTTCTACTCGAACGATGATACATCCTCTGGTGAACATCTGGGTGTAGGAATTTTTTATACCAATTCGACTGCATCACATTCCCAAACTGATACGGGTATTCGTTGGGCAGACGGGGACAACCAATGAACTCAGTTGTTTCGGGAGCTGTCTGGTTCCACGTGTCATGGCTCAATTGAGTGAAGCATAATGGAAGAACGGGAGAATTTGAAGCTGATTGACCGAAGCGACAAACAGCCTCCCTTCGATACTCTTCGAACATGTCGGGGGAATCAATATTGAACTCAGGTGTTTTGGGAGTTGGCTGGTTCCACGAGTCATGGTTCAATTGAGTGAAGAATAATGGAAGAACGGGAGAATTTGAAGCTGATTGACCGAAGCGACAAAGAGCCTCCCTTCAAAACTCCTCGAACATGTCGGGGGAATCAACATTGATTCCATACAACTACTCTACACGGCGCACGAAGTCATCGACGGGAAAAGATTCTGCAGAGGGCACTATTCCTGATAACAGATCCATAACGGATAAAGAAGAATATGATGAGAACGGCGGGGACCAGGGTGTTTGGCTGGGTGGTGTAATGCAGTTGTTTTGCTAGATTGTTGTGCACTTGTGTGCGTAATTTTTTATTTGACAACCGATCGGACAATCGAATTGGGCGAAAATAGGAGTGTCCAATAGGAGCTCCGATTGGACTGTTGGACTCGTGACAGATCCGATCGACCAATCGAAACATGCCGTTCAATACGATTGAACACGGTCATCGGGCTGTACAAAGTCACCAATACGTAGTACCGATCAACCAATTGAGCATATGGGACTCACTCCGATCCGATCGGATCCGTCGATTGGGCCTACAAAGTCCCAGCCTTAGAACTCATTTCAACAAGAAATGTTATGTTGTTCTTATAATCCAAGTCAAGTTAGTTGCTCTAAAATGGTGAAAAAATAAAAGTATCTTAAAAATAACCCAGCTTAGTTCAAGGTAGACTTGATGGTGCCATAGCTGCCCTTGCTTATCATGCCAGCCACTCTTCCAACATGTGCATGAGATATGTAGCAACTTCCGACAACATCGGATGATTCTCAGTAACAAGAAGGAGTTATTGGACCTATATATATAGGCATCTTACTGCTACTGAGGAGAATAGGCACAAGCAATGTTTAGAAATTACAGAGTGTGTTCATTGACCGAAAAACACAAATGTCTCTCAAAACAGGTTATTTCAATTGGGTGGTTCTTATAATCCAGTGGTTCTTATAACCCAGAATGTACAGTCATGTTTTTAATTTTATCTTTATGCATCCTCAATTTTATTGAATGAGACTTAAACAATCAAGAAACATCAACACATTGCACCCAAACAACATGGTGTGTGTAGGTGATGATGATTCTTCTTCTTTCTTTGCCACTGCAAAAAACCTTGTGGAGGCTGCTAGCATAAAACCCAGATCTGAAGTAACCACAAATGTCAAAAGATATATTTCAATTTAACTTATAATCCGTTCAAAGCTAGCATTTTTAAAATGGTAAAAAATTATTGGTATACAGAAAACTTACCCTATTTGATTCAATGTAGTGGTATGGTATCCCTCCCGCTCTCTCAACTTTCACCTCCCTTGCTTGCTCATGCTCTCCACCCCTCCACAATGTACATGAAATGAGTGTGGTGACTTCTGACAACTCTCAGCAACTAAATGGAGTCACAAGGAGCTATGGTACACATAATATAGGCATGTTGCTGTTGAGGAGAGGAATCTAATGATGCAGGGTTTAGATTTGTTGGGTGAGTGAAATGTGTGAAAAACATGCATAAGTCAACGAGAGAGACTCTTTGCACCATCTTCACCTGAAAGAATCAAGATTTTTTGCATAGAGAGCAAGTACATGAAAAATAAGCAATGGAATCAATAAAGAATCAAGAAAGGTATTTTTGGCAGAAAAAATGAATCCCGCAAATAATTACTCCATTCTCCAGGAGCATTCTCCAGGCGTGTTCCGGCCATTCTCTGTGTATTTTCAGGGCATGCTCCTTGCATTATCTGACCATTCTCCCTGTGTTCTTGGACCATTCTCTTCACATATTCCCAGATATTTACTAGCTCATCATACAAACTTGGTATGATTTTCTTCACTCCCAGGAAAGGAAAGTTGCTAGATATAGGCACTTTTTTATGTGGGAGAATTTTCTCCGCAAGAATGATTGCAAAATAAGTCAATTCATATCCTATTTGGGTAGGATATTTTTCATGAAATTTTTTATCCTCCATTCATTCATGGTGCATTCTCCATGCGCTCTTCATTTGTTCTCCATGCACTTTTTGTCCATTCTCCAAACTTTCTCTGTGCATTCTCTGGGTGAAGTTCTCCATTCTCCAAGGAGTCCCGTTGGCAACATGATCAAAATTTTTGTGAGAAAGATATCTTTCTCATTTGTGAGAAACTTTTTGTCTGTACTTACACTCTATCTACAACTCTCGGTTCTTGCTGTGTTACTTAAGATTCGGGTTTTATGGTAGTAATCTAATACTTCCTTTATTTTGAAAAATCTTCTTTTTGCTGGTCCCTCTCATTCTGTCTGTGTAATTGTCGGACTAGGCGGTGGCCAATAGCCACATTTTGCAGCAGCAGGTATGGCAGTGTATCATATCTCTCTTGGGCCAATACAAGGCCAACATATCAATCAGATCCCCCATGTGCAATCCTGTCTTAGGAGATGTCCATACATAGAAAAAAACAGTCATAGTAGCACAGGGATTCCAACCCCTATTTGGTTATGAGCCCACTTGGGGTCATATGGGTCGTCCAAACCATAGTAATGTCAGATAGTACCCCTAGCACCCTGAGCACTAAAAGAGGTCACCAATCCATCAACTGTGCCTGTCTAAACACACCTCACATTGCTCACATCCTCTCTTCAACTCTTCATATGAATCAAACCACCTCGCCTAGTCCAGAGCTCACATTATCCACTTCCAAAACATCATGCTGCTTTGAAACCAGAGGCTTCACACCCTAAACCTCATCATGGTGGCTGCTGCAGCTTGTGCTGCTGAGTACTTCTCAGGAAGCATCACCACAAGGGATCGCATCTTGGCAAGCACCATGACAGTTCAGGTAATCTACAATGCCTAGGGGAGAGCTACTTTCATCGGGCATACGCATGTCCCAGCTTTCCTCTGGAATCTCTACAATAAGTTGTGACTTGAGATTGATGGGTCCATCAAGGAAGCTGCCAAGATTCATAAGTAGGCCAAGAGGAGAAGAAAGAGGATTTGGAGGCAAGGTGGCCATTGAGGCAATAACCTCAATCCTACACCTCCTCCTCTCCTATATGGGAAGATCACACCATCTGTTTGTCTTGCTTGTGCTCTGAGATATTATGCCGGTGGTTCATCTTATGATATCATCTCATCCTTTGGCATATCTTACTCTGAATTGTGTGATATTGTTTGGTATATTGTGGATGCTGTAAACAAAACAGATGAGGATTTCAAATACCCAGAAACACCAACACTCCTCAAGATTTGATTGGTGATGGAGAGCATTTTGAGGACACACCTGTTCATTATTGAAGGAGAGTGCAAAATGATGAGCACAGGAACAGACTATTTATTCAAGTTGAGAATACAGTTAGGGGAAGGCCATGGAAGAGACAGGCATAATTGTAATCTTAAGACATATTAATAATAAGTGTGCTTTATCCATCCCTTCTTGTCAGCGTAACATTGCTCTTCTGCAGTGTATTTGCCAGATTGGACTCCACCATAATCAGTTTGTCAATTGCTGCATTCTTCTCCACCATTTCATCATTAATATCATCGACTGCCTCCTTCAAATAGTCAACACCTGCTGCATCAGAATTGTCCCCTCCCCTATGCCTCTTCTCATCCCTGTCATTCATTGGCACAACATAAATTCTTTTATCCTTGCACAGCTGTGACACATCTGTCTTGAATGTTTGTTTGTGTTGAAATATGCAGTTCCTCTCACACTGAAGAGCTTCATTCCTTGACATAAGCCTTGAGAACAAGTAAGGATTTTGAAGTTGAAATTGGAAAGTAGAAACAATGTGAAAATTTGAAAATTATGAGCTTTATTTCTACTGTACAAAAATACTGCTAATGCACAATACTAAATTTTGAATATCACGCCATCATGAACGAATGTTCCTCCATGAGCTGGT
>JALLPD010002277.1:0-10432 GCA_036940065.1 Cyclotella cf. meneghiniana
GAAACATAAATTTTCATCACATAAATTTAATACGAATTTTGGCAGCCACCCACTATAATACCATAAAATATTATTATATATTATTGCATACCATACACACCCTTGCATAGAAGGAAGATGTCAAATGCTTGTCTTAAGACATCACAATCATCCACCACACTTCATGTGATTGTTGTCGGTGCAGGCGCCTCTGGCTTGTCGCTGGCAATTGAATTGGGTCGACTTCATAGGGGCAACGCCCCCGAAAAGAAGTTAAAAATCACCATAATTGAAGCAAGTTCCACTGTGGGCGGGCGAGTACGAACGATACGCACGGCAAACAACGATGCCATCGCGAACTCCAAGTTTCTATCTCTCACTCCCTCTCATCAACAAGAGTGGAAGAAAAGGTACGAGCAGTTTGCTCCTTGGCCTATCCCGCTTGGTGCAGAGTTCGTACACGGCGAGGAATGCAATCCCACGATTTTGGACAGGCACGGTGGCCGTTTGACTTTCAAACGAGACAACGACCAGCCAACGGAGGAGTCTGAAGAGGGGACACGCGGAGCAATGTCATACGTGCAGGACTGGGAAATGGATTTGGTTATCGATTACTCTCGTAAAATTCCAAACCTGACAGTGTTTGCAGACGGCCAGTGCTTTCATTGGTATGATGGAAATCTTACAAATCCCGACCAAGTTTTGACGGGCCGTCAGTGGTCTATATTCATTCGTCGTGCCAAGAAACTTTGGACTCAAATACATTCAACACACGAGCACGATCAACGTATGACTCTTGAAGAATTCGTCGCCTGTGAATATGAAGGTTCGAGTCGTGCCGTCAACGAACAACTCTGTGTTTTAGCAATCCTTAATGCTGTTTACGCAGTCACTGCTGGAACAAACTCACGTTTGTTAGGAGTGAAAGAAACCTCCCGTCAGGAGAATTTGTGGCCGTATGGGGAGAAGACCTTTCGCTTGGGTGGATGCTACTCTGAATTGATTGATGAGCTATTGGTGGAGCTCGAATCATTCAATGATTGCCCAGATGTTACGGTGGATATTGTCACGAGTACACCTGTAGAAGAAGTTTCAGTCAAATCAAATCATTTACAAGTTACCGCTAGTCAAGACCGAAGCCAATACACTTGCGATTGCATCGGCATAACCGTACCCCTTGCGTCATTGAAACGTGGCATTTTGCATTTCACTGGAAACTGTGCACTGCCGGCACAAAAGCAACGGGCGATTCAAGATATTCATGCTTTGACCGGAGGGAAAGTTCATGCGCTAATGAAGTGGGGTGTTGATTTATACAATGTGCAACAGATCGCGTACGATCGTCTAAGGGGAATTTTCATATGTCCTCTTGAGGACATTAAGCAGATCTGGTTTCGCTGGGATGACTCGTCTATTTTAGCTACTGGCTTCTTTGTTCTCGACGAAGACGCCGATAAACAGTGGACAGATAATTTTCATATCGGAGAGTCCCTGAAACTTTTGTTAATCAGCATTCTTTCTCAAATCATGTCACCTGATATATTTCCCACTCATTCCAACGGCTCCCCCTTCTTGAACTTTTCAGCTTTTGATGTGTACAATTGGGGAAACGATAACTACGTGCAAGGAATATATTCTTCTCCATCTGTGCGGTTAGGAAGGGAGGAGAAGTCTCAATATCAGGCTCTTGCAGACCCCATATCGAATTGTATTTTCTTTGCTGGTGAACATACGCACACAGAAGCCAGTGCGACTGTTCAATCAGCTTTGGAGAGTGGTGTCCGAGCAGCACGTGAGATTCATCAGCAATTACTACTGGGGGAACAGCAGTAAATTTGATGGAATGAACAGTTGATCAACATAAAGCAAGACATAAAAACGCCCCAGTCAACTTGTCATGAATAGCCTCAGCAACAACCATGACACCCAGCAAACCGACAAATAATGATGCAAATATTCTCGATTGTTGCAATGCTAGATGATGTGAAGGGATCAGTACCAGTTGTGTCTTTCTCTCTTTCAACAGTCTGGTCGTCATTGTTTCAGAAAAGCATAAACCATGATTGGGCGGCCCAACTTTTTGCTGATGAGGATCAGCCGAAAAAAATTAACTTCCTGAAAAGGATGCACGCGGATATATCCTCGAAGTGCAGTAGGTGCCATTCGTACTCGTTGCCATGAGATGGCAAGCGGGGTTACCGAAGGGCATGCCTTGGTCGTGGTCAGATAACACGACTAAGGGATGCTTGAAAACACGGTAGGCAGGTGTATGAGAGCTCCTACTAAATGCATACATCGTCCGGGATCCAAATCAACACAATATAGAGGCTGGACCTAGAAAATTCTGAGTTTTAAGCTTATCATGAATCTTGATTTATTAGATTTGTTGCTTGAGTATCTATGGGGAGTGGAACTCGGAAAGGATGAGTGATAAAGTCAAAGCCACAGTATGAGTGATAAAGTCAAAGCCACAGTTCAAAAGCAATAAAAAATTTGAAAAGCACACTGATCGACAGATTAAAGATGATTGTTGACTTGTTCCATTTTTAATCTTTTCTCGACAAATAATGAAATAAGTTCTTGACTTGAAGATCATGCAAAATCGAATCTCTTTGTTGGCGAAGGTTAATAAATACATTACTTGATGTTGGGGCTTGATCACCGTAAACAGTACATCAATCAACCTGTCACGCCATCTCAGGGCACATTCGCACTGTTGTTGCTGTCGTCTTTGGAACGAGGTGCAAACATAATTTTAGTGGAGGGTGGAAGTCGGCATCTGGAATTACAGTTACTGCACACTACGAGATGCACCAATATTATGGGACGGTCTACTTCCGATCAAAGCTAACAAAAAACTACAAGGCATTCAAACATCTGCATTCGCCTCGGGGACTACGTTGATATCTTCCCTTGCAGATTGCTTCCACTCATCAATAAGAGACTCGCAATAACCAATACTTCCTATCGCTGCCCACGTCACTGAAGAAATTTCGGCGTCGGACCCATCGTCTGCTAATACACCCAAGGCAAACAGTACCATGATTGCATTCCGGAGGTGCTCACTGCCAAGCTCCTTCGTTCTTTGCATGAGACTCTCTCTGGTCCTGATGGCACCAGGAGTCCTGTTGCCACCAACACGGGGCTCATCTCCTAGTAAGTGGGTCATAATCCCAAGAAGCGAAATCCAAATCCCCAAGAACTCGTTATCCACTGACAAAAGTGTCTTCAGATGATGAAGAAATGGTTTGAAAAGAAGACCTATGCACAGCTCTAATTCAACCATAGTATTTTCGAAATCATCGTCGTCGCGACGGCTGCTAAGGAGGTCGGTGATTCGTTTGCCTGCTAGAGGGACAGATATTCCATTGATGATTCCACATATCGTGGCTTCCGGGACACAGGTGCCATGGCGATCTAGCAAAGCATCTGTAAGCAATGATATTGCTTGTTGCCTTACGCTCTGGTGGAAAGATTGCATGAAAACAGTTTAGGGGAAATTTAACAATAAAAATAGGCAACAACACACTTAACGCACCGCATTCCTACTCTTTTCTGCGGGTTCACTAATAGCTTCTAAAATAGGAAGCCAATAACTGGCTAAAACCTTACTCTCATTCGCGGTGGATATGCGCTGATTGCGTCCATTCACCGAAGGACCTCCCAACGAGCTCTCAAGTCGAAGATGTAGTACTTGTAGTAAGTCTAGCCCTGCGATGCTAAGCCTTGTGGAGTTTGCTCGCTCCCCAGCCTCAACAAGACATCTGATTGGTGTTACGACATTAAAAGGAACTGAATCCTTCAGCTCAGTGGCATGAAGCAGAAGGTGAAGTGAACGAAAGGCTTGGAGAGAGGGATCGTCATCAGCCAGGATACCAGATCTATCAGGACATGGCAAACCGCCCCTAGAAGCACACCATTCCAAGACCCCCAAGATTCCTTCCCAGCCATCAACACTAACTTGGCTCATTCCCTCTACATTCTGGCATATTCGCCAGATGCCTTCTGATATATGCTTATCTAAGTTGAGCTCTAATGGAGACCAAAAGAGAGCTCCCAAAGGAGGATGTAGGATATTCAAAGTTGCCAACACCTGATTTGTAACTGGAACATTTCGATTAACAGCAAAAGCACACATCCTCAAGACACTCGTGACACACTTTTCGATACCAGGCGTAAGCTTTATGGTCTCGGAATGTTCATCGCTTCCTTTTGACGGCTTGATGGACAGACGAGAGTTATAGTGCGCACTGAGGACGTTCTCCCAAATCATAGCAAACCGATCTTTATTCTTCAATGTGATTTCACAAAGAAGTATTTCAGCTAGTGCCTCTGATGCTGGGCTAAGTGGCAGGCCAAAACATGAACCCTCGAGTTCTTGTCCATCACACGCATTGACATTCCCTTGTTTAGAGGCATCGTGAATAATTTCTATTAAGGCATTGACGGCATCACTAAGCCCGAGACTCGAATCCAAAAATCTACTCTCTGATATTAACCCAAAGAAATCTATCAGCTGTGCTAACCTCTGTCTGACTCGCGCACGAAGAGACTGCATGTCTGTGCGTGCACTGTCCATTCTTTCCAAGCCTGTGACTGGCATGTCGTGTTCGCCCGAAGAATTCTCTTCAGCAAACCTGTTGTGAAATGCGACACCGATGGGAGAAAGATTTCTCGGGGTAAAGCTATCCGAATCGCGACGACCAAAGTCATCGTCATCATCTTCATCACTCGAAGCGAAATCATCCCATATAACCTGGGCTTCTTTGACATGAACAGACAATGTCGGCCGTTGCATTTGATATTGCATATTATCAGATGACGAAGCCGTGCGAAATAAGGATCCAAACAAGCCCATCCCTTGGCGCGGACGACCATGGTCCTCGAATGCATCTCCTTTCGCCATCCTTCTTGAGAATTCTTGCCTGGCATCAATGGAAAGAAGATCAGCATCACTTTCTGCCATGAGCTTGGGGTAGCTTCGCGCACTCAATAGCTGGAGATCTCGGAGCTCGAAAACCATTCCCCAGACACACTTCCAGCCATCTAAGCCAACAACATCACCGTGCTCTAGACAAACCTTCATGGCAACTATCAGAGCACTTTGACGTTCAACCGATTGCAGAAATTCGAGTGACCTTTCATCGGGGCTCATGTTGTAATCGCCAAGTAAGCCAGTCATAAGACAAATATGAGTGAAGAGATCTTGGAAGATATCGGGACGTCCACTAGCACCAGATAACAGCTCATGTGCCAACTCGATACCAAGGCGAGAGCTTTGTAATCTACCACTCCGAATAAGCTCAAATCCTTCGTCATAAGAATCAGCAAATCGATTCATGCCCCAAAGTCCAGAGATGGCGGAAAATACTGGTTGCCAAGAGCTCTCAAGTAAAAGCTCCTTCAAGTCTTTCATTCCCTGACGACCAAAGTCAACATGTGGGGAAGATGCACCTCGCATAACATCCTTCCATCGTTCAATCGTCATCGAACCATCTGCACCTTCACCAAGAGTTCGTATTTGATTCTCTTTGATGTTGTTGTAAAGTCCCTCGAGATATTGGCGTGGTAAATCTTTATCACTTATTTCTTTGCCATAATTGGTATTATTTTTGACAAAATCATTCACCTTCATCTTACGATCGGGTCTAATATTATCGTTGTGCTGAGGTTGAAATTCAATAACATAATAAGTTGACAGACAGCGTCAAGTGCGTAAACAATAAGGGTGTGATCTCACCAAATCGGTATTCAGCATTATGATGCTAAAAGATAGCAGATATGCTGCATCACTCGCTCGTTTCTCGTCCGAAGAAAACAGTTTCAAAGATCCATTTACCGACTCTTCACAAGAGCATCCACAGCTCTCGGCGAAACCTTGCAAAATGCGGTCGATCATTTGTGCCTCCCCCGGCAGACGAAATGTGGCCAAGAACATGCGCAACCCATCCAACAGGCTTTGGTGCTCAAAAACAAAGGAAGAACAAAAGGCGGCAAGGACTTCCTTGTGGAACCACTCACACTCCCAAACAGGATGATTCTTACCAGAAGAAGGAAGTTTGCCTTTCTCACCAAGATACTGCCCCACGGCTGCTTTGTCAAGACCGACTACAAGACCATTGCGTAAGAAAGATGACACGCTCACGGGGGTGACAGGATCAGTTAGTATATTGTGATCCAAAAGGTATTGTAGACCTTTCGTTGGTTTGTCATTGAATAGCTTAGCAGCATGGTGCAACACCCGCTTACGTTCTTTTGCTCTTCGCAGTGATCCATTAGATCTTTCTTCGCTCAAGCTTTCTTTGCTTTTTGCTAGGTTTGTTTCAATACTCTCATGGATTTGTTCTGTCTCGCGAAATAATTGCTTTAAACTACCAAGAAGCGCCTGAGCGCACAGGACTTTCAAATGATCTGGGACAGGTCGCCATCTTTGCGGGTCTTGCCGTATAGAACCCCCTTTTGAACTACTTTCTTTCGAAAGTGGCGTTTGTATGCCCGAAGAACCAGTCCTGCTCAAGGGCGCAGAGATCGACATCGCTTCACCATCTTCGTCTACACTCCCACCACAACAAAGACTCAACTCTACAAGCAGACCGGATGCAATGTCCAATTCCGTCATGGAACAATCATATGTTCCAAACAATTCTTCCAACGTGCTTAACGACGATCCTCCATGTAAGCACAGTATGTCTACCAAACTCTCTAGAATAATCTCCACTTCCAAATCAAAAACGATATTCGACTGAAAAGCCATGCCGTCCTCGGGCAAGGGTCGCTTCCAAAGCAACGATAACGCACGTTGATAAAATCCAGAAAAAATGGCCATGAACTGCGAATGCAATCGTCTCCTTAAAAAGGATAAACTCCACAACAAAGAGAGAGTGGAGCACACTTCTGACACAACCTCAGAAGAAACCGGGACAGAGCCATGATAGTGTCCGTCCTCAGCCCAAATGGCCTGACCTGTCGTCAATAAAGCCAGACACAAATCATCCTCCACCACACGCAGCAACGCTTCATCTTCCTCTGTCACCACACCACCGGTAATCTCCCCCCTCCCCCAACAGGTCTTGATACAACACTGAATCAATCTCAAACACAGCGCTCTCCCATCCTGATGCTGTCCGATCGGCAGACCGCCCTCCATCCAATGATTAATCCCGTCACCGGTCTCTCCACGCAACGTAACACTCAAGATCTGATCGACCAAAAACTCGAAAATGGCCTTGGCCGCACCCACGTGCCTCGAACTGAAACTGGCCCGAATTTGACTACTCACATTGAACAGATGGTCGTCGTCTTCTCCTCCAAAAACGCAGTGTATCATTCTCATCAAAACTTGTTCAAAATGATTGGATAGTGCAGGGCTGTAATGCCCCACGTGTATCCCTCCACTGACAAATGTTTGTCGAGTAACGAACACTGCATGGAATGCTTCCATGACAACAGTGGCGGGAAGTCGGGGTATACGCATCCGTGTGTTCCCCTGCGTCGGTTGCGATACCGCTTGTTGACTCTGGGAGGACGACAACGATGACGACCGCACCGTATTGACAACGACGGCGATGGCGCCCTTCCTCTTTTTTTCTCTGGCATTTTTCAAGACTAAACTCCCCACGCTCCGAGCTCCCGCTGCATCGTATTCAATAATTAGCCCCAACAGATCGGCGATTGCCATTTCCACCGCCTCGTCCGCCCCTGCATCGGTCTGTTCAAATCGACATGCCAACACCCCCAGGGCGACGGGTTCCAAGTGCGTGTAGAATGGATAGGCGACATGTTCGTCGGCGGCGGGAGCATCTCGGGCGGTGCCGAATTGAACGATGGATCCTCGAGCGAGCAGTCGATGCAGTGCGCGCAAGGCCACGAGAGTGTGAGGTCCTGCGGCGCGGGGATCGATGATGACGGCGAGGAAGGGTGAGGCGTAGGGTCCCGGATCGTTTGGTTTGTAGGTGGGGTTGGCGTCGCTGGTGGTGGTGATGTTCGTGTTGGTGCGAGCGAGTGGGGGCTCGCTGGTTGAGTTACGAGGCCATTCTTCTAGGAGGGTTTGCGCGGTTTGTCCGGGGAATGGTACGGCGTGTGGCGTCGGCGTGTTGGGATGGTCCGGCTGCAGCGATGGAAGAGTTCTCTGCGCGGCGGTGGGGGTCGATGGACAGTCTGGATTGAGGGGTGTGTCGGCATGGGGGTATTTGCCACAGAGATCCTCGTTGGAATCGACATCGTCCTGCGAGCCTGCCACAGAAGAGAGAGGAGGCGGCGGCAAGTTCAGTGCAGCTTCACCTCGCGAATCAGCGGCTCGGCCGTAAGTGTCCTTCTTCGTGGGAGAAGACGGAGGAGGCACGCGAACGTCCCTCAGCGCGCTGTCGGCCGCGGCTGGATCGTTCAGCATGGACGATCTGCCATCCGACGACGAAACTCCATCGCCGTTGGCACTGCTGGGAAAGCCATCCAGCGCCATACTTCTCACTAGGCCTCTGAGATTGTGAAGTCCTGTCGCAAGTTCCCCGCGCGCGACGTGAGGGGGGCCTCCTCGCAGAGAAGCTAGCAAGGTTCTCGCCTCGGCGGCGATGTGTTGGGCTGCGCTTGAGGGCGTAGGAAGCGATTTCGTGGGGGGGAAGGATGCGGGTGTTGGGGTGGACATTTTCACTGTGAGATTGAGGTGTCGGTGGAGGAAGACAGTTGGTTATGGTGCCTCGGGATGCTAATGTTTCATAGAGGCCATGACATGCAGGTTGGATCTCATCTTGATAGAGCGATGATCGAGCGACACAGGAAAATTGAGCTATGGGGCGGGGCGGGGCGGGGACGGGGCAGGGTCAGGACGGGTGTGAACTTGGACCTCCCTTCACAATGATGCATTTGTTTCATTAAAAGACTTTCTTTGGCGGGGAGATAATTATGTAGAAATACGTAGAACTGGTACCAATTTTCATACGTGTGCTGTATTCTGGGGAGTTCATAAATCCAGGCTTATTTAAGTCAGAGTTATGGTATGGTACCATACTTGATCTTAAATCTTAGTTCAAAACAGAAGACCCCAGTTTCCCCTTTACCCCCACAACATCATTCCCATAAATCATCTTACAAACGTCAGTTTTCGGGTATGGTATGTGTCATCATTCAAATTGACATCTTCAGAAGCGTCAAGGACCCCATCCTCCACCATTCTGATTGAAAATCTGTATTTTTCTTTTTCTTTTGAATCCATTGTTGCACTCCATCTTTTGTGTTCTGTTGTCATAAACCATTTGTTGTAGAATTTGTCATAAACAGACAAAACTCGATAATCCTTTGCAATAAGTGGACTGTCTTTTCGTTGTCCAGATTTTATCTTGCAGGTAACAATGGTGTCACATTCAATAAGGTCCTCCTCGTCTCTTGCAGCGATTTGCTGCTTAGCCAACTTTTGTGATGAAGCTGAGCACATTGCCAATCGCCCAAAAAAATTCGTCTTTCTCCCATGGGAGAGAGATCCTCTCTCTGCATTGTCATCAAGCATCTCAATTCCTGCACTGACTCGCAGAACAGAATCAGAAAGGTCCTCAATCTTGTTGCACTTTGTCAGTTCTGTAAAAGCATTCAACATGGTGATCTGGGCCTGAGTGCTTCTCTTATTTTGGTGATTGGCAGCTTGTTTGGATTGTTTATCATCAAACACAATAATTTCACCATTATTGTTGATGGATTCCTCATATGGGAGGACAGCAGCACACAAAAGGTCTGTTGTAAAATGCTCAAAACGTGATTGGACATTTGCACTCTTGTTGGTGCTCAAACTTTCAGCAACGTTTCCTTCACAATCTGTAACAAATATTGAACTGTTGTAAACTCTTTGCAAAAGGGTGATAGAGAATCATTCTCTGTACCAAATAACAGAAGCCATGGCATGGCCAGTTTCACAGATTCTGATATGATTTTCTGTGTCATTGGCTAGAGCTGATTGACAACTGGCAATACATTGTCAGATGCATCAACATCACTAGGTCCTCCTTGTTCACCTATTTGTTTTGCATCCACAAACCATTCAAGAAATGTAGCCGCATATCCTTTGTTTGCACTTTGATCAAACAAGGCATTCATCCTGTGTTTCTCTTTCTTAGCAAGCAAACAGAAGTCAGCAACAGTAAATTCACGGTTGATTTCTCATATTTCCAAAACCATGTTCTGATGGCTCACTTGTGCAATGACAAATCTTTTTTACATTCACCTGTAGAGTCAAAAACAAATTTGCAGTTGTTTCTGACACCATGTTTCATTTTGGGGTCATAGACATTCCAGAAAGAGATGTGAAGAACATAATTGAAGAATACAAGTAGAGAGATCGATGCTTTGGTGGAACACCTCCTCCATTGACAGAATGCAAGTGAAGCCTCATTATGCAAAAAGCAGTTGCCAAGACCCCAACATCTCCAATCAACCCTGTGGCATGTCCATTTTCAATCCCTTGTCCCAA
>JALLPD010002278.1:0-10430 GCA_036940065.1 Cyclotella cf. meneghiniana
TTTGGTAAAAAAGGATTCGAATATTTTTAGCAAATGGGATTTCTGCTAACTTAAAGTTTGGTCTGCTAACTTAAAGTTTGGTACCCTGTCGTACCCCTTCTTGGATCCTGTTTGATCTATTGATGGGTCCAGTCCTGCTGAGGGTGCCAAAAGAGCATCCTTGGCTGATGTCACATTTTTGAAAATATGTGATTTTTGAATTGCACAAATAACCCATTTTCCAAAATAGGTTATTTTACACTGATAGCTTATTTAATAGGCTATCTGTGCAAAAAACATTCTCATCATCACCACAAGTCCAATGATATAATGGCATGATTACCGTCCACTACTCCAACTACATCACAACTCAGCCAGCAGAGCACTTCCACTGCACACAACAACATCAGAGTAAAAATTCAAATCAAATCTTGCAATTGATCAGAAAGATTATTTCATAAGCAATCTGAGCAAAGACATTTCTATGGCCTGCACCAACTACATAACAACTCACCCAGCAGAGCAATTCCACTGCACGTAACAGTATCAGAGTAAAAATTCAAATCAAATCATGCGAGCAATCAGATAGCTTAATAAGCTATCTGAGCAAAAGCAAGTCTATCACCAGTTCAAATTGAATTGTGTGAGCATTGATTGCCACTCAGCAAAAAGAACTCACTAGATAACAGATCAATGCCCTGGCACAAATGACATTATTATATTATCTCCTTATTGGTCAAAACATTCTGAGGTGTGCTTTTTTTGAAAATTAAGACAACTTGTCACTGATTATATTTGAGATCTTTGTAACCTTTAGCAATGGACTCAATCTGACTTGAGATTATGAAACTACAGCTAACTTGCTTCAATTTGGTACATGGGTTCATAGGTCTGTGACCATGAGTTTGTGGTCAAGATGTACATCAAAGATTGGGTATGATTTGCAGAAATAGGTATTTTTTATGGTCAACTGTGTTTTTCTTATTTAATTCCAGATCCATCAAAATGCATGCATTACCCATCTTATTTTTTCCCCAAAAGCCATCAACCATGGTCCATTTGTCGTCACTTCCACCTCCTGGTACACCAACATCACAACCCCTACCCCAATTCCAACACTTGGCAATCCAAGTGCAATCTCTAATCTACAATTTCTGATATGTCCTGTTGCCACAAATATCTTCATTGTGTCAAACTCATCACCACTGTCAACTGGTGTTTTGTCAATTGATTGCAATCTATTGTCTTCGGCCGCATCATCTCCATCCACCATCACCACATCCATCCATGCAATCCCTCACTGAGAAACTTTCTTTGAAATGCCATCAAGAAGGGGAGGCGATGAGGCACCTATTTACTACAAATTATTGTCCCCAAAGAAGCCTGCACCAAACTTTGACACATTACCAAGTGATGATATTTCGATCATGTCTGGTGACAATGAAAAGGAATGGGTGACAAAGAAGAGAGAGTAAGTAGGACAAGGTCAGGAGGGTCTGTAACAGCATCAACAGCCTCTTCTGCTGAGGCAACAGACAGAGGAGAGCATTACAACTTCTACACAGATGAGGGACGGCAGGCATTCTTTGATAACTTTCATCCAACTATGATCACGGAGAACAGGATCAGGACATTCTTCATGATTTGACTCGATGGAAAGTTGTATCCAAGTATTCCAACATGCATGATGTCGGCTTATTGTCAGTATCGCAAGTTTAAATATACACACAAGTTGAATCCTTCTGCAAGGAAAAAAAATGATTGGATGTTTCATAATAAGCGTGGGATCAAGCGGTGCTTGGAGTGCAATATTAATTTGTGTCATGATTGTTTTAACCAATGGCATGGGGTATCTTGGGACAAGATGAGTAATTTGTATAGCAGGTAAAGCAGATTTGAGGTTCATGGAGGTTTGTTTTGCCCTAAAAATGATAAATTACGATAAAGGTTACATATTCATTCAAGTCATCAGTAAAATAATATGTGCACCATAAAGAGGTAAAGTACCTGCCGGTGTCATAGGAACTAAATTCCACACAATATAATGTTATTTTTTGTCTGATAGGAGACAACATTGGCCCATGCTAATTGATGGAAATTCTTAAAAATGCTGCTTTTGTGTTAAGGTTTCCCAACCTCATATGAGAGTTACCATAATATTGTATGGTACAATATAGTCGTTTTTCTGCTTCTGGAGGATGTGAACAGGTACTCTACATCTTATCCCGTAAAGTAACAAAAAAATGATTGTATTGGCATTATTTAGCTATATGTACCATTGCTCATCGAAAGTCATTTCATTGATGCCCACTCCGATCAATACTAACGCAATGCCTCCTCATGACTGCCTACGCCTATATTTCCTACCTATGAAGCAAAAACAATTGTCATTTTAGTTGTAGGTGGAAATACAATCAGCCAAAGAGAAGAACCTTCCCTGCGAGAATGAATCGTGCGAAGCTTGAGACCCTCCACAAAAAGGGCCGTCACACATTGCATTGCCAGATGAATTGATATTTTTCATTTTGACAATGAACCAAGAGCCATAAAACTAAGGTATTTCAACCTGAACTGTAGCATATAATTCTTTTGCATGTATCAAATTCCGATCGCCCAAACCCTCATAACTGCCCTCGAAGACCAGCTTGCAGAGCAAATCCTTACACTGGTCACTTCAAATTCTATCACAAACTGAAAATTTGATCACACCACGGCAATCGTGTCTATTCAAATCAAGTCGTGCTCAGAACGAAGTCAACTACACTGTCATTGTGCACAGCTCTATCGTAACTACCCTGCGCATTGTGACAGAAGTAGTAACGACGTTGCAGGATCTCAAAACATCTCATAAAAAAGTTGGAACTCAATCGAATTCTCTCATTTATGACCAACGAAACCCATTTGAGATCACAGTACGTTAATGTAAGATGCAAGAAATCACATAACAATGCCAAGTGATGAAAGCCAAGGAAGAGAGGATAGTCGAACAATGAACGAGATAACGAGGAACAATAAGAACTTTCAGGAAGAAGACAGGACCAATACCATTAACATGTCGGATATCCCGGTGGAAATTTTATCTGTACCGACGAAAATGGAAGATGGCAATGCTGATTTGCACTGCGCTGCAAATGATAAAACTGCCCCGTCCTCTTTTGCCGATGTATTGCGATATGACAATTACTACGGCGGTGTGGACATTTCACCAATGCCGGCTACTCCAACTCTAGCAACTATATCGCGAATGTCCCTACACACTCCGTCATCGCAACAGTCCATGGACACCCTTAAAACATTATATCACTCCAGTCGAAGATCACGTCATGAGAGCCCAAGCCCAATGCCTGTATTAGGGGGTACCACCACTAATAATTTGAGCAAAAGGCATGGTTTTCCGCCTCCACCACCGTTGGCATCGGCGTCTCCAAAGATAGCAAAACATAGTGGTATTCAGAATCAGACCGCTTACTCAACGCAAGGAAACGTATCATATCACTCGACAGGAACTGTTTCTGCATCGAGTTTGTTATTTCATAACAGTTGGGATACTTCCATGGCCTTCTTTCCTGATTTTATTGAAGCTCCTCCGTTGTATCATTCTGGTGGCGAGGAGCGACAAGATCAAGGTGCTGAAGCGTACAGTGCAGCAGCAGCCGGGGCCCCAAGAGTAACCTCAAGCCACGCGTCTTTATTGACGCCTCTTGTGCCTACCAAACCAACTCTATCGACATCGCAATTCGAGTATACACCGAATACCACCATGGATCGCCAGTTACTAGATCTTGCCAACGAGTCTTCAGCCAACATGTGCATGGAACAATTCGCCAAGTTCTCGACCAGTTCAGTTTCTGAATTCGAAAACCAAGAAGACAATATCAACCAAAGAGATGACTTGGGTAAAAGAGGATATGGAATGACTTCCTCTCCTAGAAAGAAACAAAAGGGCGAAGGCGTTTCTTCAAACATGGTGGAGCTTCACCAAGTTTTACCAGGATCTGATGCAGTAATGCACAGTTCTGCCCCCCCCGACGCTACGAAGCCCTCCTTCGATCAAACACCCAATTCATGTAGGACAAATCTATCTATTGACATCTCTGCTCACCCCACTAATGAAATCAGTCCACTTAACGATGGAATACAAGAAAGTATCCAGTGTTTGTTAGCACTGTCGAATGCCCGGCCACCACTACAAAATCGAGATAGGGCCCACGACGTTGAGCATGAAACTCATCACATTCTTGGCCAAACTGAAGATCAACAAGATCTAGCAGTATCAAGAAAGAGGGACCTAGATATTATCCAACGTAAAGTCCGAAGACTTCTTCTTATACGACATGCTACCCGATGTAAAGTGCCTCTGCCTCCTTCTACGTCCGATGCCTGTGATTCCAGTGCATATGTTTGTCCTGCGTCGTCACACTGCGCAGAGGGTAAAAGGTTGGCTTCACATGTTCGCAAGTGCAAAGATACCAACTGTGAGTACAAATGGTGTCTGACAACACGAGACGTATTGGGTCATTATCGGAGTTGTCGGGATCGCAAGTGTCAAATCTGCGGGCCTGTCCGGGCAATGCACGTATATGACGCAAAAGTCGAAGAACAAAAGGAGGACCAAGAGGCATTTTCTCTCAGTCAGCGGTCCAAGAGCGAAAACAGCATGGAGACCATCGAGGACAAGGAATGGTTGAATGCCAACATGACCTGACCCAACTGCAACCTTACCCATAGTTATCCATCATGCCTTTTCGCTGTCATGTCTCTTCTTGTGGTACTCCTCTACGTGTGTGAAAGATTTTCCAGTTTTGACGTCTCGTCTGTGACAAAAATTAAGTACTTATCTTTTACTGGCAACGCCATCTTGCAAGTGTCCTGTGTATGCCGCGAAAGAGCATCACGTTTCATGAATTTGTTTAAACATATAATTACATTGAAAATTGCTACGTTGCTTGTTATGTGTATGTGTCTGAGCAAAGTTCCCGAGGGAAATTGATGCAGACATGAGCACCCTGAGGGACAGTAACCCCTCGCCCCTTAATTAATCCCGATGGAGCAATAAATACTGAAGCCCATGCAGCTGGCATGAATTGAATAATGTCCAAACTTGTTTTACGTATCATTGATGAGCTCATTGTTTAGATTGCTGGGGACACAGAAGTCTCAGCAGCGGCTCCTACCGCTGTTGGAGGGGTCCATGGGATGGGCTCCCTCTGAACATATCCAATCATTCCCTCTACATCCCAATCTACAAACTTGTTCATCCACTTGGTATACTCAGGATCCACGCCTTTGTGTGTCACAACGCCAGTTCCCTCGAAAGGTTCGCACTTTGCCTTAAACCCAGTAACTTCCTCAAGTTGAGCTAAGAGTCCAGCCGTCCCCCGCAAGTTCAGAGCTTCGTACCTCTCGGGAAAGAATGCGCGAACCCCATGGAACTTGGGGATTTGGAGGAAGTTAAGAATCTTTTCCCGGCGGAGGTCAATGATACTTCCATAAGCACGGTGACTTCCATCGTGCATTAACTCGTACATGTAGTTACTATAGCCGTCGTTGGAGATTGAATCTTCGAGACTGCAAGGAACAACTTCATCGAATTTGTAACCAGCCAAGCAAGTTTCGATGGGCTTTCCTTCCACTTTACTTTTTTGCATCTTGATTTTGTCTGCGGGACCACGAGGACCCACCCATGGTTTGGTGACAAAATCTTTCCATTCCATTCCGATGTGATCGTGGGCATGGTGAGGACGCTCTCTCATGGCCTCAACCCAGTCGTACGGATCACGAAACATTGCGATGACAACGGCTGAATCGTTACGATAATGTTCGTCGTCGATCTGGAACCAGTGCTTGAAACGGGTGAAGTTAGTTTGGACCTGTTATTTTTTTGAGAGGTGACAGGCAGGTGAATGATTGTAAGGCCGTCATTCCAATTCATCAATTAGGTCGTTCCTCTTCACATTGGCACCATTGATTCTCACCTGAATTTGATCTCCGAAACAATCTACCAAGTGGTCTGTAATCCAGTTAGTTCCAGAATGTCTCTCTCCGACCAAGTTGATGGTGGAAACCGGTCCATCGTGCTTGTAAATAACAGGCCCATTCGCATATGAAGGAGCTCTCTTCTCGACATGAGAAGAAGGCAGCTCGATGTGGTCATCCTCATCTTCCTCGCCCATTCCGATGTCCCAGCTGTCCGAGTTCGTCAAACGAGTGTCCCAACTCGCCGATGGAGAGGCAGCACGCAACCCGCCCACCCTTCCGTCATCGCTGTTGTCCGAGTTGGTAAAGGCACTGTTGACGGCGGCGAACACTGATTCTGCGCCATTTTCCATACTTCCAAGGAGGTAGCCCGCGTAGACCAGAGTTCCGCCAAGGGCGAAAAGGTTGAGCTTTCTGTAATCGCAGCATCGTCGCTCGGGCGATGGAGATGATGAGTTGATTGAAGGCATTTGTTCAGACTGAAGGGGTGAGGCGCCAGGACGATGATGACACGGTCAGGTTTGTAGACTCGTAATTGTATTCAAAATAATGTGATCGACGAACACAGAAACCAGGCGAATCGATCTCTGAAGGGTTACGGTGAGGTTCTATGAGGTGTACTTTGTCTTCTGTGGTATGTGCTGGCTTTGTGTGGTCACCGCTCTCTGGATATTTGAGGTTAGGATGATGTTGTTAAGGAGGTATCGTACCATGAGAAGAGAACATTATTTTTGGTGATATATGACGTTTCAATGGGGGTTTGCGTGATACGGTATGTACGGTATGGTCTGGTATGGTACAACCTACCGTGGAGTGTTGTTTACACTTTCTCGCTATCTTACTCCACCTACAAACACTCAAATTTGTGGGAAGATGCGACAAAGTCCACCATCAAGAAACCAATCTGTGCCAGGAAAAGGCTTATACAAATATGACAGCCCAAAGTTTCGGGATGTTAATAGCCTAATTAGAGCAAAATAGCTTCTCATTTGAGCACACATTTCATCGTGTACCCCTTGTTTGTATATGTCTCGAGGATAATCCTAGAAGTCCGTTATGTTACAATAGTCCAACTGCGGCACACCTCCTGTCGCCTCCGGTAAAACTGCCATTTGCATGTAGTACCATCACCATCAGAAGACCCATACGCGACGCAACACAGCGCTGCAAACAAAATGCAATATTCTCCTCGTCCCAACATCGACACCACCGATGGTAATAGCACCATGTTTTCTTACAGAGTTAAAGCAGTGCTCTCATTGGCCGTGACATCACTCACAGTTGGCCTCTCACAATCCGGCCTTGGATCCTATTATGACATTACGATGGTCGGAAAAACCGGATCTTTTCGCCGTAGGCTACAAGATTCAGAGGTCAAGGGTCCTTTGGTTACTGCGATTTCTTTGATGGGAGAGAGGCATTCTGGCACGAATTGGATTGCTGATCATTTGACCAAATGTTTTGGGGGTGAACTGGCAGTAAGTGCGCAGATTTGATATTGTTGGTCGACTCGTTAGGCGAATCGATCTTTTTTGCCGAGAAATGACACATTTATTCTAATCAGATATTCCTCTCGGTTTGCTATCTCTTTGGATAGGTCAAGGTATCGTACTCACGCTTCAAGCACTGGTTTCAGTATGACACCCCAACTGTTGAACCAAAATCTACAGTTGTTGTAGCCATGTTCCGTGATCCCTATGGTAAGAAGAAGTTAGTATTCTGATAGAACAAGTGTGAACTTTCATTTAACATTTTCCCCTTGTTGTGTTTTTTACAAGACTGGGTGGAAGCTATGCATGAACGCCCTCATCACGCACATTCACATATGAATCTTTCTTGGAGAGAGTTCGGTGAGTAAAACTTGCGAACGGCATGTGATGGAACTGCATGATGTCATGAAGTTTTGTGGTGTGATACAATTTTGTTTTTCTGGCACCAGGAAGTCCAGATATCAATTGTCTCTTTTTTAAGTTGCTTGTTCCCATGGCACCTGGTTCGTTAGAAGTCGAAAGTTTTTCGGATTATTGACTTTGCGTTCGATCAATTTAATCACATTGGGATTATCTACATCAATGTCTTTCAATCCTTTTCTGGTTCAATTAATGTATGCGTAAATCCAAAATACCTCCTAGTCACGAAACCATGGAGAGGTCCGCGTCGTCTGAATGATTACCATTTATTGCAAAGATCTGGAGGGTATGAAGAAGTCAATGTCAACATGGGGAAATTATGCGTTGCCAATTATACCTGGAATGAAGTTATCCCCTGTTCTTACGGTGATTTCACTTCCATTGATGGATATGCAAGGTACATGTATGAGCTAATGCATGATGGCTCCGGGAGAGCATACCCTAGTATTGTTGACTTGCGCCGCGAAAAAATCTTGAACTTTATATCTATGAAAAACATGCAAGGGGTGAAATCATTTCATCCAACTCAATACGAGGACTTGTACAAGAAGGGGACAGCCTCCCTTGTGAAGATGCTGGAGGATGAAACCGGTAAAAAGGCGAAGTGCGAACCTATTGCAGGAAAAGGTGTCGTCGCTCATAAAGCTGTGCCTAAGGATTTTGTCCGTTGGATGAACAAATATGTCGATTGGGAAACAGAGGCTTTGATTGGTTATGGCAAGAGAACACTATAATCTCACAGGACAAGGTGCTACTTACGAGCGACATCGGATGGCACTGTCAGTTCATTGCATGACACAACTGATTTAAGAAGCGAAGACTCATTACAAGGCATGTGTTTCCATGTTTTTGTTTGTGTGATTGCAATGTAACTATAATACAAAATGATATGTTAATGTTTAACTCATTTCATAATAACTCTTAACTCCCTGATTTCTTTTAAAGGTGCTACTTTGAGTGAATGGAACAATTTCGGGGGATTTAAAATATCGTTCCGGCTTTGAATCAATCGCATCTCGCGAGAGAAAACTTGTTTCGCTGCTGACGATGAAGTTGACACATTCTTAGCATGTTCGGCAGTCCTTTTTACTATTGCATGCATTGTCCCTTTCATGATGCATTGTGAAAAGGTCAAGGAGTTGGTGGATCGGGGTCAATGGACATGTAAGGGTTGTACAAAATTTGTTGAACAATCTTACCAGCCAGCTTCTCTAATGCATCGCCTAAATAAGAATCGCCTTGCATGTTTGCCGTCCATGCCAAAAATAAAGCGGCACAGATGTCACCGGTTCCAGTAAATTGTCCAGAAAGTAGTGGAGTGTAAAGAATATATTGTTCATCTGTGCAGTCATATCCGTCGCCTGTAGTGCAACTCCTTTTTGAAGCAAACATTGCAATGGAATTCACCGGAGCACTTTTCAAGTTGTCATCCGCCCCCCTGCAATAATCTGGCGGGAATGTGATGCTGGTTATCAGCACTAACGGAACACCAATATTATGCAAGATGCTGCAAGCATGCTGTGCATCTTTTATTGTTTGAATCGATATCCCCGTAAGTTGCTCTGTTTCGAATTGGTTAGGAGTGATGACGTCCGCCTGAAAAAATCATAAAATTTCTTGAGCCAAATTCAAATCGGTATAAATATTGACCTAACCTAAACTTGCCATTGGAAGCACATGTTCCCGATATATTGCAACTAATTCTATGGGGACGTAGAACTTTCCGGGGTTGCCATCCCCCAAAACTGGATCGCAAACATACCTACACTTTGAATTCAAAGCTTTGAGTTTTTTAACCACAGTCACCACAGATCGAAGAAAGGATTCAGAACCAATGTAACCCGTTAAAATGTGACCAATATAGCCTGGATCAGACACATCGCAATCATCAGACAGTAATCCGTTTCGTTCTAAACCGTCTACCAATTTCAACAATTTGCTTCCATCCAAAACATCTCCCTCCCATCCTCGGGGGTATCCCGTGTGGTTTGAAAAATGCACGGAGTTAATGATGTCCACGTCGAAGCCTAGAAGCTGGAGAGGAAATACTGCAGCCTTGTTCCCCACGTCTTGAAATGATGGGTGATGTACAACAGGTGAAAATACATGGTCTTCATCGCCAAGGCATAAAAATGCTTCGATTTATCAGCACATACTCACATCCTGAGACAACATGAGACTGAATTGAAAGCACACGATTATTGCAATCATCTATTTTGGCAGCCATGGTTCATTTTGAAAGGTAACTGTCAAAATTTGTTGTGGAAAAGTTGACGACGTCCCAACACACAAGGAGTCCCTAGGATGTCGATTTTTCTTGAAGAGGAAGATCATATTAAACATTTTTTTCATGACAGAGTAGGTGTCCTTTTCGATTTCTCAACAGAGGTCAAAGAAGTGGGAGACAATCAAACCTTCTCACTGCGCACTGCTTTGTGTACATGTATGTAAGTGTCTACTATCCTCGTTATTATTGCAAATTCTAGTAGCTAATAAATATCTTTTGAAGATGTGACATAGGCCAAGAATCTGCCATTTTTAGTACCCTAAGGTACTAAAATCAAT
>JALLPD010002279.1:0-10430 GCA_036940065.1 Cyclotella cf. meneghiniana
GCTCATATTGTTTGTTGGGCATGATGAAGCACCAAACACAATCTGATGTCAGTCCCCTCCACCCTCAGAAGTAGCCTTTGTCAATTGCTTTGATCCACATAGAGATTATTGGATAACCCATTGTAGCATAGTAGAAATTGATTAGTTGCCCAGTATTTTTGCATAAATACTGTTTACTGCAGGAGAGGGATGAAACAACAATTGCTGAATGATTTGTTGGTGTGGGAATGATATGATTTCCACTCTCTGGATGAAGAGAGACACGCCAAAGGCAGGTGTCAGGGCCCTCCACCCTCGCAAGATGATATCACCATTGAGGGTGACTTCACATCCTGTCTTGTGAAAAAAGATTTCACATCCTGCATCTGCAAGAGTTGCAGTGGAAATGAGGTTGTTGGTTTTTTCTGGGGGTGCAGCAAGCTTCCCATGCCTTGATTAGAGTTTGTTGAGGAGGAGGATAAGATTTTCTGTGGTAAAAAGTCTGTCTCCTTTTGGTTGCATGACTGATTTGGGGTCAGTTGTGCTGTGGCTCGTTCTGAGGGAGCACCATTGGCTAAGAGAGAAATGTTGGCTGCTGTGTCAAGCAGCGCAGTGGAATTGATATTGGGGGGATTGGCACAGCAAGAAGAAATAGTTGCAGAGCATAAGAATGTGGATTTATTAGCATTTTCCATTACTATATTGACTGCTGGATTGCATCATCATGTTGCTACCCAATGTTTGTTAGATTTGCTGCCGCCCATGGTGTTGCTTCAAGGGCATTCTCCTGATGCCTTTCCCCATGAGTTTTGCAAGTTTGCTGTTGTGTCGTTTCTTCACTTTAAATCCATGGGTCCAGCAGTATCCAGCAGGATCCCAAATTGCAGATGATTGACTGGCTTTCTTCAAAATAGCATCAGCAATGGAGGGCCCTCCCCAATGCTTCAACAAAGAAAGAAGCTTCCATTTTGGGCCTGGTGTTTGTGGATAGTTTCCTGCTGCTGTTTATTAATTTTGATCAATTTTTCAATTGTGTCATTCTTTTGAACCACAGCATGTGCAAGGTTGTCAAGTGAAGTCACCATTTTTTTGGACAATTCATCCTCTATGGTGGCATTGGCACAGAAAGCACTGTTGGTGAGGCATTGGATGGCCCTGTTTTCATTGAAAGCCTGAGTCCAGTGATTTTTCTAGTTGGACCATGTTTTTTGGGCATCAGCATTATGGTTCCATTCCTTCCAGCCTTCTGTAAAGTCACCGCACTGTAGTGCATGCTTGGTGCCTGTGGTTACCATGGTTTGTTCAGAGATGGGTCCTCTTGCATCATTGGCAAAATCCCGGCAATTTTCTTGTTTTTGGATGTAGATGGAGAGTGGTAGGGATGGATTGTTGCCTTGTTGGAAAGTGTCCATGTTTTTATTGATGTCGGATTGATCAATTTGGCGGTAATGATCATGGATGTGATCAATGAGATCACAGGCGATGACGTCATTGAGTCCCTTGTTGAGATCATTGAGTTCTGCATAGTACAGCTCGATGGCATCGGCAACGAGGTTGACGACAATGTGGCAGACATGTTGTAGGGTTTGCCACTCATTCTGAGCTGTTTCATTTTCAGCGCGGAGACGTTCACGTTCTGCAGTGGTGGCTCCAGGGGGAATGACAGGATATGTAGGCAGGGCTGCTGCTGGCGGTGTGTAGGCTGCTCCGCTGCATGCAAGGATGGTGGCTGGGTCTTGGAGTTCTCCAAGGTGCCCCTTGTTAATGCCCCATGTTCATGGTACAGCAATGAGATTGGTGCCCAGCTCTTTTTCGAGCTTGCGGACAGCCCTGTGTTTGGGTTCCCCCTGAATCTTTGTGAGGGTCTGATTAGGCATGAGTGCCTGAATTGTCTCACAGGATATGATCATCGTGATGGTATTGTTGTTCCGGTAGGGTCTGCCCTGTGGTAGAGATCTTTCTAACATCTGCTAATAGGTGTCTAGAAGAGAGAAGTCAGATGTCATGGTTGCGACATTAGAAAGATTATGAGCTACCTAATGATTTTGATGATGGGAGTCCATGGCTAGTGAATCCTTGACAGGTACCTACGTACAGTATCTAGTCCTGGAATTATGGCCTGTGCTACGTACAGATCATCACACGGATCAGCCCCAATTATATGGGAGCAAGTCACAGCACGGCCGATACACAGATCTGATAGAAACTCAGCCTACATGATCCTGATCTTGTGATAACAACCATAAAAATAAATGGCCTAGATTCATAGGGTGCAGCCCATGATTAAAACAGACCAACCTAGGAGCAAACACTGTTCAAATCTGCAAAAATATATAGGAGTGCAATCTATTGCCGTATCCCTGTCGCATGTCAGAATGATGCAGAGTATCATCTCCACATCTCTGAACACATGATTAGACCAAGAAACTGACTACGTTTCAGTCCCTGATAGTGTAAGTCTCATGAATGTGAGCCTATGGCTAAAAGTTCTTGCACATTTTGCATTTGCACAAGAGCTGTGAGCACTTTTAAGGAGAGCTTGCAAGCTAACAAATAGCTTGAGCACATCCCCTGGTCTTCAAAACAAGAATTAAAAGTAGCAATGTTGCAAAATTTCTCATAAAAAGAAAAAAATCTTAGCACAACTAAAAAAATCAGATTTAAATAATCAGATTTAATTGCATAGCTTGTATATCTTAAAATGAAATACATCTTGATTGGAATGCTCACAAGACCTCAAAAAAGTACCAAGAAATATTCTGGTATGATAAATGTATTTCTCAAGAGAATGAATTTTCTCCCATTACAAGAAATTTACACATATGCCCATGTGCTTAGTTGCAAATGTTGGCAACATGCCAGCAAGTGTTGCCATGATGCCAACAATGTCTCCTGGAATTGAGCCAATGTCACCATGTTGCTGACGCCGTGACTGGATTCATGGCTGGGTCACGTGTCGGCTGATGTGTCGCCGCACCACTGCCCAGCCATATCCATGACTAGTGAGGCCATTACTCTGATGGAGGTAACGGTTGCTTTTTACAAAAACAATGGTTCTTATATGTGAATTAACAAATACGATACCATTTTTGCGACTTTCTCAAACCAAATCACACCATTACAGTGCAAGTTTCTGTGAATCTGTGCTGTTTTTTCTGTATGTCCAATAGAATCAGCCAACATGTCGGCTGATACCATCCTGACACAACATGTCATGTCGTCTGGCATGGTCCGGATGACAGAATTTGACGAAGTGTTGGGCCGACATTCCCGACATTTTCACAACATGTCGGCACGTGTCGGGACGACATGTCATTTGGGGGGGGTCAGATGACACAACGCGGTGCCAACATTTCCAACTAAGCCCATGTGGCACTATTAATAACAAGATATCAGCAAAGTGACTGGAATTCAAACCATGTTGGGTTCCGAACCCCCAGCAAGGTGTCACCACAGCAACAATGGAGGCAAGAAGGACATTGTCCAAAAATCATCTCCCGTGTTCCAATGAAATAGGAACATCCATCTGTTTTCCTTACCCCTGCTAGGCAGGTGTCAAATCTTGTTATATGCAAGATGGGTTCTTCCTAAATGAAAGGAAGAGTAAAGTCAAGCGATGTCATCACCATTGCTGAAAAGTAACGTTGTGGAATGCACTTTTCTGGAGTAAATGTACCCAGAGCAACAAAGCCAGCACATGAACTCAGTTTTGACATGTCAATGACTAAATCAAAATTGTTCTAAATTTTCAAACAAAGAACAACATAAAAGAATTATGTTATGATCAATTTTACCTTGCCAGTGAGTATTGATTTCAATCTGCTAAAATCTGTGAGTCAGGGTTGTTTGAAAACCAGGACACAATATATATCATGCACATAGCTAGCCACTTTTAGTGTAGTGCTCTTGTAGAGCATAAATACTCTTGCACACAAGCTAACCACTGCAGTGCAATACTCCTCCAGAGGGGTTTTGGAGTAGAATAACAGACCTTCCAAATAGTGTTGAAAGAACAATTACACTAGCTAGCAATACAAGCTCACATACAAACATGTTACTGAGGTTTCTCAGAACAAGAGCAGCTGTTTGAGTGAGTTTAGGTGTTTGGAAGAAATTGCCTGTTTATCTTCATCCTTAAGTGAGAAAATAGGTCTACACCTACAAAAGACAGAGCGCAACCAGTCTAAATAACCAAGGAAATTAAAAAGAGGAAAATTTACCTTGAGAACTGGAGAGTTGTTTGTTGTCAGCCATTGTCAGAATTGACTGTTCAACAGAAAGAGTACACTCAAAATAAACATATTACTGCCAAATCAAAGGTGATTCTTAATAGAAGTAAAAAAGGACATAAATTTAGGAAAACTATCCAAAACTCAAAGAATCAGTAAGTAGATGTTGCAATATTCATATCTACAAATTAAAAGAAGGCTTCACAAGACAGTCAAAACATCATTAGACTGGATACTGACACATCCAGAAGTTCATGCCAAGAAAACTGACAAAGGTATAACCTAGTCAGCTCTAGAAACAGCAATAGCAGATTTTCCATGTGCCTGACATGCACATCAAATGGAGTCAATAATAGCCATATAGTTCTAAGATAGAACTCATTTGGAAGCATGATAGTCTCCATAAAGGCTAGCTTGAAATGCCACCTTTAATATGGTTAGGATGGACTTATCAAGCAGCGAGTAAAGGTTTAATTGAAACCAACATGCAACACATCTGCACAAGACAACAAAGGCATATATCATGGCCTCAAGTCTTTCTATAGCTAAGCTCCATGATTATAAGACAGACAAGCACTTGCTCTACATTTGCCCTCACAGGGAATTCACATGCTACTGGGTGGTCCAGTGCAACAGAGAACCTTGGGCAAAACAATATGATTATCTTGCCTCTCCCACAATGGTTGTCAAGAAGGAAGTATGATGTCCCTAATACCGCTACCATGACCTAGGAGATATGGTACATCAAAGGAGACTCACATCTGCAAAGAACTTTGCTACCACAGCACAGTCTAGAGCTACCCAAACTTGGGTTTGAATAAAGGCTGTCTCGCATTTTGTACAGTATTCTGAACACAGAGTGCACAAACACAGAATAAAGAAAACTGATTCCTTAAGAGTCCATTTTAATTTTCCTGGGTTCAAAAGACATGTGTTAACTAGATAAGTAATCTCTCTCAGACACAACTTCTAGTGTAAAATTCTCTTGTGAGAACTTCTGTGAGGTTTCCTTGAAGCAAGTCCCATGAAGAGCACAAATGGTACCCAAAGTGTAGGGACTCATTAAGTCACCAGAACACCTTTGTCTTTCCTCTCAGAGGCAGACAATGGGTTACCATTGGTAGTGCAACTCCTTGATGCAAAAGCCATAAAAATAGAATAAGCCTCAGTTGAGCACTATTAAGCAAGAAAAACAACAAAACATGACCTTTGTTCTGTTACAACCCCACTTATTAAATTGTGAGTATTCAAAACCTCAGAGAGATGACCATCATCCCTAATAATGACAAGTCACATATTTTTGTTCGCATTACAAAAGAGACATAATCAGCCATGTGCAAGACTTGTGTTATAGCTTAATTAGCTCAGAAAAACTCACAAACATTATGTTGTCAACATCAAGAGAAGTTCAGTTCTCCACAATGCTTTCAAAACTGTGAAGTATCAATATGTCTTTTGAAAGAACATAAAGATAATAACCAACAAACTGTCATTAACAAAATACAAAATGGTATGCACATGTACATTTAACTATGTTGCAGTGTCATTACCACCACCAAAGAGTTTTAAATGTGATGGCCTCACTGGAGGATCCTCACTAGAAGATAACAAGGGATTCCATCATAGAAAATCCTAATTCTCTTTGGATAACAATAAGACAGATGTTGATGTTTGTACCTTCCAATGATCATAGTCAATATCATGTATGACTTGACATTGTTCACTTTGTCCATAGCTGACCCATTTGGGTACCTATTCCCATGGATACATAGGGTCAAAAGAGCAAATAAAGGACAAACACTCATACCAAGGATGCATGAGACAAAAAAATCTGTACCATAAGCCCCTTTGTAAATTAGAACTTGTTTAATATCCACATTGTATACTAATAGTGACAATCAAAGTGCACTTTCTAAACTCGACTTTTGGGCCATATGACTACCATTTGGCACCCAGTGTAAGTCAACCAGACTCTAAATTAAAAACCCATAAGTGAATTACTAGGAGATCAACATCTACCAATTGGGGATGCTTGACCTGCTGAACAAATAATGGTCTTGTCAGCAGCTTCTAGTGGTATTTGTTGATCCTAACAAACATCATTTGTCATTCACTCAAAATAAACCTACTAAGCAGGGCCTACCGCCTAATTGTAGTGTTGCACAAATATGACAGAACTGTTGTTCGGCAGTCCAATCATGACACACAAAAACAACCCGATGGGAGACACCAGGCAACACCAAACCAACCTTAACATATCCTCTTAAGAGTTAGGGACACATGGTTCCTGCAAGCAATGCTATAGTAACATAGGTGTTACCCCGCAAAAAATAATCAGTCTGTATGGAAGTGATACTTGGACTATCACAGAATTTATACGATGAGACAATTAGGGTTTCACACTGAAATACATCAAAAATCCTGACTTAGGAGAGTACTCAAAACTGTTGACAAAAATGCCAATCACAATTCTCCCTCTCCACTAGCACTTACACTAAACATACTGCATAAACAAACATGCAAGTACAACAAGTCACCAAGCTTGCAATTTTCATCCTTACACATGAGGTTTTTCTGCAAGTCTGGCTTGTATTAGGATTTTTTCCTCACTGAGGATTTACTTTTCTGCAAGCCACTCTAATCCTCCTATCATGGGGGTGATTGACATAGGCCAATTATCCACTTCATTAGGTACACCCCATGAGCTTCCACCTGGAACCTCCATGGGTCCTTTGCACATTGTCCTGACCAAAGGAAGCATGCAAAAACATAAGATTTAGTTTCTCAGAAACAATAATCCAATAAGAAGCAGTTGAGAGAGTTCAACTGCTCAACTGACCAGTTGAGAGAGTTCAACCGCTCAACTGACAAACAATCAGTGTGAGAGCTTCTCATGACAATTAAATCGAGTACACACATGTTAAAAACATGAGGACTGACAAGTCGCAGTCCTCATTTGCACTTCTTTTGCTATAACTAATTTATCTCATAATTAATCAACTTTGATTTAAAAAATAAGATTACAGCTTAAAAACCATTGCGCTTCTGGTCGTTTCGATGCAAGTCTTAATTTGTAAAAACGGCTTACAAAAGTATGATAGTACGATGTTATTTTTCTATGGTACAGACACACCATCATATTATTGTTAAAATACCACCAGTGTGGTATTTTCCAAAGTCTGTACTAAGTCCTACGTTGGAATTACAATACTATCTCCAAATACTGTGGAATTCAGATGATGTAAATCCCACTTTGATGGTCACCACTGTGCTATTACCACTGATTTTTTTGCTTGCAAGAGAAGATGATTGGGCCTAAAATACCACCCTTATGACTCGGTTGATGACTAAAAAGGTCATCTTGGAACTCACTACATAAAAAAAACATTAAAATCATCCATTATGGCTCCATGCTGCCATCAACAACATCATCACGGCAACTGCATCCAACACTGTCCCAACCTCCATCTTTGCTGTCACCAGCTCTGCATTTTCCTCCCAATTCTAATGCCCCTGCCCCTGCATCACCACAATTGTGCCCCCATCAATGGCACTGCCTACAATTTTGCCCCCAAAGATGCTGCAGCCTGGCACTGCCTATGATGGTGCGGCCTTTGATGGTGTCACCCTGCCTAAGATGGTGCTGCCTACCATGTCGCCGCCTACCATGTTGCCGCCTACCATGGTGCTGCCTAAGATGGTGCCACCTACCTTGGCACTGCCTATGACAGTGCCACAAACAATGGTGCAGCCTTTGATTGTTCCTCTGAAGAGAGTTTTGTCTCCACACCCCTTCCAACAACTGCAGCTGTTGCTCCTCCCTCAGCCAACACTCAACCATAAAGGAACCCTCATAAAAAGAAGATCTTTTTGAGGGAACACAAAAAATAAAAGGCAGGTTTGTCTTGTGTGCTCTTTTCCCCTTCCCTTCTTCATAACTTAAAAACAAAAGCTCACACATCTGTTTCTTCTCCTCCCCATGGGCCAGTATGTTTTTTTACTTGTCTTTTTCTTTTGACCACTTTTATAGCTTCCAAAACATAAACTTTCACTTTGCATTTTGTCCTTTCTCATTTTGCAGTGCCCTGTATGGGGGGAGAGCATATGTCACAACAAACCATTTCACAAGATTTTCTGCACTTGGAGGTTGGATCTGCACTTGGGAGTTAGATCTGGACTTCAGAATTGGATCTGTGCTTGAGGGTGAGATCTCTGTTCGGGGTTTTTATGCATTTTTCATGGCTCTATTTTTTCCACATCCAGTTTTTGTTCTCTAAACGAGTGATTTGATGTCTCACTTTTTGCCTAGTTGATTGTTGAGAGTATTGTTAAGTTGCTTTTTATTTTGTCATAACAATCAAAGATCATAAAAGCAGACATTCATCTATGTAATTGGAAAAATACGTGAGCAATGAGTGAAAAAATTATTTTGTTGCTGGCTGTCTACCGCTATCACGTAGCATAGATAAAAATGTCTTAGAGAAAATTTTCATCTCTCTAGTTATTTATTTCTTTGTTAGACCTTTCAATCACATAGTTTTAACTTGTTTAGGTCTTGGTGGTACACGAAGTGGTATGATACAACTCAGAATTGACTTTGGACTCTTAACTTGACTCTGAATCATTATAGAAGCTGCGTACTATTCCTACATATAGCTGTATGCGTTTGATGAAAAATTGTTTGGACACAAAGAGTCAGAAAGTCTGTCTGTACTTCTCTACATAGTGCAGTGAATTAACTAGATCTAGACCACGAAAAATGTCTGTTGAGTCATAAATAATATAATTTTTTTGGTGCATGCAATACATTATTGCCACAACATATAGCACATTATACAAGAGAGCAGGAGAAAACTGAGTAAGCACATCAATTATAAGCTGACAAACAGAGATTGCAGATGCGCTGGTGACAGATTCTGTTGTTGGGAGTGATCTTTGTATGTACATGAAAACTTTGTGAGCCTGCAATTTTTTCATGGCTTCTGAAAGCTGATGATATCTGACATACTTTACTCCTTAGAAAACATACCAATTTCTACATGTTGGACTTTGAATGATTATGACACTGATTACCCAAAACGTCAGTGCAATTGCAGCTGTCTTGCTCAAAGCTGAGGACCTTTCGGCTGAACTTAAGCCCCTGAGATAGTCCCAAAGGGTTGTCCAATCTTTGCCAGGTCTCAGGGGGTGAATATTGAGGCCTCACTAGCGCCCAAAGATATCTGACAAATAAGTGTCCAAAGTCAATTCTGACTTGTATTTAAACACATGTTCATAGCACCCCCAGCTCATAACCTAGCATCGGGTACAATACTATGGTCCTATGGTATGTTTTTTCTATGGTACAGACACGGCCTTAGGCTGTGATTTAGTTTGACTGATAGTCCAATAGTGAATAACATTTTTTATGATTTTTATCGCTAAAAAGTCTATTGCACTATTGACCAGCACTATTGTTGATTTAGTTCATCCCAATAGTGCAATAGATTGTAAAAATTGCAATTTTCTATGCACCTATTCAGTTTAGCAATGCCCCATAGTCCAATAGCAAGTGCTATTGACCCCTCGATTTTAGACCTATCTCAATAGACCAATAGCATTCTTGATAGCATTCTATGGCTGTCATTATCTCATAGTCTGGCCATCAGTCCATTTGCACTTACGTCTGTCCATCCGTCTGTCATTTGTGCTTATGTACGTACGGCTGTCCTTCAATTTGTTTGTTTTTATGGTTGCAGGAAGTTAACTATTGGGCAATTGGGGTGTTTGCTGTCCTAATGTATTCCGAGCTCTCAACTAAATCATGATTTTTACTTCAATAGTGAACAGCAAAAAAATTTGAATAATCGCAGAAAATGCTATTCACTATTGGACTATTGACTGAACTAAATGACAGCCTAACACAAAGTCTTGTGCATGGCTGCTTATGTCTTTTTTGTACTGCATAAATGTGAACAAAAATTTGTGACTTGTCCATGTAGGGATGATGATCATCTCTTTGAGGTTTGAATACTCACAATTTTCTTTACTGTGGTTTGTACAAGAACAAAGGTCATGTTGCTTTGTTTTTCTTGCGTGATAGTGCTCAATTGAGGCTTACTTTTTATGGCTTGTGCAGGTAACCCCTTGTCTGCCTCTCAGAGAAAAGACTAAGGTGTTTTGGTGAACTGATGAGTCTCTACACTTTGGGTACCATTTGTGCTCTCCATGGGACTCGCTGTA
>JALLPD010002280.1:0-10427 GCA_036940065.1 Cyclotella cf. meneghiniana
GGAGCTTAAAAGAAAAGTTGCTTCATATGTTGAATTTTTAAATTGATTTAAAAGATCTGTGTTCACTGAACAAGCAATAAATATAATATTTCATCTCTTCAACCATAATTTCTTTGCCTTCAATACTAGTACTGCCATTTTTGCTGTCCGTGATGTAAAATCATGAATATCTTCAACAATGCCTTTGCCAGTGTGACGTCTGGTAAGAATGGAAAATGGAAACTGGGCAGCTGTCATTGACATAGAACACTCACTGGGTGCCTACTGTAAATGGTTTATCTGTTCAAAATAACCAAATATTTGGAACTTTTAAACCGCTTTCAAACCTGTTCCAAACCTCGAATTCTGGGATTTTTTTATCTAAACTTTGGAAAAACGGCTTGGCTGGCCAAAGCCTTTTTCCAAATTTTGGTTCTACTCCAATTTTGCTTCGAGATGTCCAAATAAAGTCATCATTTTCCTTTGCTCAAAGATTTATCATTGCGACATTGCCAGGGATGATGTCAACAATCCTCCTCAATAAAGGACACGAGGCGGCCACCAGTCTGGAAAAGCCAACTATAAAACAACGTCCTCATCCCAATTGTGGAGAGGCTTCTTCCCAATGGCATGGAAGGGTGGCCTTTAGTTGCACTGGCTTATAAGGAAGAGTCTGGCAAGGAGAATCTTTGTTCCGAGGTAGATCTTTGTAATAACTGGGTGAGGAAGTTCTGTAACAACTTCAAATATCTCACAGGTGCCACCGGAGACATGGCGGACAGAATCAATCACTTAATCAATATTGACTGGCGCATTCAGCACAAAATCAATTGTGGAATTCTCAGTGCATTGTCAGCTGAAGACTTTGAAGAGAGTGATGAAAATGACAAAGACGAAGATTCCACTGGTGGAATAAGTGTTCCAAGCTACAAGGAGAAAACAAGTTATCAAGAGCAACCTCAAGGTATTGATGGTCAAGGGGAGAGAGTAGTGGTGAGTGAGGTTCTCCCCACTGTCATAGTCCCAACAACTCCTACCATGGATTGCACCCCCCCGGGGATGTTGATCCCTCGATTCAGGCATTTGCAAGATCCACCAATATTAACAACCACACAAATGAAGAATTCAACATTGCAGCATCAACGCCTGACACCAGAAATAAAGACTCTGCATCCACGATGACAGTTAGTGTTCAACTCACTCCAGGCAATCATCCATCTATGACTAATTTGACCGCCAAAAAGAAGTCTAAGAAATCCAAAACTGGTAAGTCTAAGAAGACAAAGAAATCTTCTAATTGCAAGAGAGGACCAGTCATAAAGATGATGGATAGGATCACAGCATGCTTTGAGAGTGGTGGCAACATTCATAATGAAACAAGTGGCAGCAAATTGGCCTGAATGTCTATGATGGTAATGATGCAGCAGCAAATGGCTTCTCAGCAGCAGATGTATCAGTTCCAAACAATGCAACAGATGCAAATACAACAATTTCAACAGTCTGTTCAGAATCTGATGCAACTTCTTCAAGTACGTGGGAACAGTCTCTGTTTTTTGATCATGTATTGTCCTGTCAATTAGCTTGTCAAATTCTGACCTTTGCGTAGCTTATTTTGATCTTTGAGACTGTTAGTTGGCATTAACAACATTGGGAAGTCTGCCTAATCATATTTAGCATTGAAGATGCATACTATTAATTCTATTGCCTCTAGAACACTGTTAATTTCTGTAGGCATGCAGCTGTTTGCAGCACATGCCTTGGTGAACTTGAACTTGATCACATCATTTATGTCTCTCATTGAGAAGGCAACTTCATCAAATAAAATTTCTCTGTTGTGAAATCCAGAATAAATCCTAACTCTTTCACAGTTTTGCAACCAAGGATGATGTTATAAGTGAGTTTGATCATCTTTTTGTCATACTCTGCCACATCTGAAGAGATTGTGTATTCCATGCAATTTGAGGAGTAAATGAGTTTCAAGATAACCTCACTCATTCTTTTGAAATGGAAGCTTGTATTCTAAGTATGCTATGAGAGTTGAACCTATCTGTTCATCTATGACTAGTACATGGGTGCTCCCTTGTCATGGAGTATCCTCTGCCATCTGATCCCCTATCAAGCATGAATTGAGTGATCGAGTCAATATTGCCATGCCTTCTGCAATAGTAGTTCCTTTTCTGGGTGTTTGATTTTTGGCTCTTCTTTTTCCTATTAAATGAAGTGATGACTCCTCCGAGAAAGGTATCAGGTGTCGTGGTATCAATCTTGTTGCATTAGATTTTTTTCTTTCTTTATAAGATCATTTTCAGTTAATGGAAGTGAGGGTGAAAAATAATGAATCATTTAACTTGGGGTTGGATGCTTCCCCTTTTTAGAAAGACTTTTGAAGTTAGACCTTTGCTAATCACTGAAAAATATTACCTTATTATGTATATTTGAATCTAAAATCAAATTCATATGATCGTTAGTAATAATCAGACCAAGGAGAATGTCATCAGCGCATTGTGATTTGTTATTAGTTTTCTTGGGAACATAATCTAAAGCCCCTATTCTATCAGATTCAACACTTAGGATGAGTCAGAATTATAACTTTCAATGTCAGATTCATGATTACACTTCTTACTTGCCCTCATGAATTCTTCACTTTCTAGAACCTCATAAGTTTTCAAAAAAAGCACATATGCTTGGCTTATTTTACTACAAGGCAGAGTTGCATGACTTGTCACTTCAGTGCACGAGATACTGGGATCAACCACATATAATTATGGCAATGCTTCACCTGCTGAACTACTCATGATCTTGTTAGTAGTGTCTGGTGACATCATTTGTTCCTAACAATCACAGATATACCATTCACAGAAACTTACTCTTTGAAACTAATACATTTCCTCAACATGCAAAGCAACCAAATTGGAAGTTCGTCTCTTGCTCACAGACACAAGAAAGGATGACAAAAGCCATATACTTAATCCTCTCATGAGGTATGATCACAAGATTGTTGGTCAGTAGTGATACAGACAACAGAAGTGTTATAACCTGCAACATAATAAATGGCAGTGTAAAGGTGTGATGTTTAATATAAATTTATGAGAACAGTCAATAAGTGTTTCATGTGGAAGTGTGCAAAATGATAATCAGATTCTTCAAGACAAGTCCTGAATGACATGAATCTCCCTCTCCACAAACCTTCCTCTTCTAAAAGTGTCACCAGATTGTATGGACATCATGTTACAAAGCAGCGGAATATATTTTTACCCCCCCCCTCCCCCAACTTATGTTTTTTCGTCAACATGATCACCTAGATTTCCCCCTCTCAGAGATCTTACTCTTACTTTCCATGAGCCATTCTGATTCTCTGAGTATGGGGGTGAGTGACATAAGCCTACATACCCATTAAATAGATATAATCAAATGATCTAGATCGTTTTAAGTACTTTTATTTACTCAAAATACCAACAGACACTGAATGTGATCCTTGTGTTGCAAAGAAAAGAGAAATGCACAGAATATCTTGAACTGTGAAGGTTCAAGGATACAGCTTCACAATTTGCACTACATACTACTCTACCAGCAGCATGTAGAGTTTACATGCCAGTTCAGTACAATCATAGTCCATTGTGGTGTTGATTTTTTTGCACATGCTGGACTAGAGGGTGCTTCATGATTTTCAACAGTAGAACTGAGCAATAACCAAATGAAAAAAAGGCAAGATTAAATAAGTTGTATTGGACAATTTTGGGTCATTGCAATTTTTTGACATTGTATTTGTTAGAAAATAAGAATTGGAGTAGAAGTTACCAATATCACAATGCAAAATGGCTATCTGCCACAAATTTTGTTGCAAAGAGAAATGGTCTTTTACAAATTTCACCACAGCCAAAAATTTGCCTGAACAACCAAGGCAACATTTCCCTGAAGCAGAGTTTTATTCATGCTTGTCCCATTACTATAAATTTTGCACCAGTCTACATGGGTTCCATATGGTATGCCCAGAAAATTAGGCACGACAGGTGACAGGTATACCCTCATGTATATCATATTTTTTCATTTACATTTCCAAAATGTCTGCATGAAGGTTTGAGCTGTCTTAAAATTCCTACTTCAAAAATCAAATAGGAAATAGGAATTTAGGGAGTTAAGGATAGCTCCAATTCTACCTTGGCATATGTCACTCTTGTGTGCTTAGTTTTGATGCTACTCTTTGTCATAAATGTTGTCATTGCCCTCCTCTAGACAAAGCATAATTCAAGCTCACAAACTTATGGTTGGCATCAGAATGAGCATTGCAAAGATGCTGTCCATAGAGGGAGATAAAAAGGATGCAGGACACTAAAGAGAGCATGAAGGAACAACTGTCATATCCTCACTAGGTTACATGCACAGCTTTCTATGTCCTTATTCATGCAACAGTGTTGATGTTATCATCAATGCTTATTCATCATTCCAAAACAGATAGAAGTATAAGGCATGCTCACTGCAATTTTGTCATGGGCTTATAAGTGGAATGCTCTGATTGAAAGGGACTTCATGAAACCAGTCAGCTATTTATTTTGAACTCAATGACTTCTGTGAGAGCTCTATGAAGCATATATTTTATTACAAGGGCTTAATCATAATACAACAAGTGTCCACAGCAGAAGGTGATTCGTATACAATTGATTGAGGACAAGTGCAAGAATACTAAAATTCAACAGTCTTTCTTTCGTTTCTTCTCTCTCTCTTTTGTGACAGTTTTGGGAAGCAAATCTATGAAGTGGTCGTAACAGTCGAAATGAATACCACCATCAAACGGCAATTGTACCATATGGATAGCAAGGTATGCTCTTCTCGAAGAAGCATGCTGCTGAAAACATGATAGACTGCAGTATTGCAAGCACCTGGCGAATCTGCACCGCTTCTTTGCTAAATTACAACAAGGCTGCGAGGAACAATAACCAAAAGCAGGCGAAAAAAAGTCAGAAGCCGCATTTTGCTGTTTGCTCTTTCTTTTCCAAATCGTTAGATAGGAAGCATCTGTTCCCCAGAATGGTAGAGGTTCACACAGTTGGCAAGAAAAGTTTCGAGAAAGAAGGTCTTCAAACATGGCATTGCCTGTCAATCCCTGCCATTCCCCAATATGTATTAAATGTTCGCCTTCATTCTGCATATGATTAGAAAGAGAGGCTGTCGCCATGTTGCTGGCAGGAGGAGGGTAACACAGAAGAAGGGTCGAGGTTTCTGTTGACGCTGACTGGTGCGAGATGTCCAACCTTGGCTGTTCAAGTGAATCTTCCAGTTTAATATGAGTAAAAGTCGGGATGCGTCCATGATATTCATTTGGAGTTGTCCCGGACGGTGGAGCAACATCATACGGGATGACTAAATGAACATGTTCTAACTGGTTTTCCTCGGCCAGCAATTTAGTAGGAGAGAATGAATTAATAAGTGCAGACCAATATCCAGTTCCTGCTCCCGCTTCAACTGCAAATCCGTTCCGAGCTTGCAATGTCAGGTGGTTTGAGATTACACCGAGCGATCTCTCTGTTGGACATGCATAGGCATAAAAATTGGCAGGATAATCTCGTATAGAATCTCTCCATGTAGATACTGCAGAGGAAATCGAGATAGTTTCATTACATTGGAGCTGATTCTCATGTTTATTGTTGGTCTCACTCTTAGGTCGGGAAAGACTCGCTTGCAGCATCAGAGGAGAAACAGCGAGGCTATAACCAGTTGCCCAGACGTGACGAAGAGTTTCAAGGAATCGCGATTGCCAAAACTGAAGAAGTGGGTTTCTATCACCAACTGCTTGGCAGTCCCCGTTAAGTCGTGATTTCAAACCCCATGATTCCAAAAGCAGATTTTTTGTAAAGGCATCAAGAGGTGCAGCGTACTTTTTGTAATGCTGTTCATTAGAAGTTGCAGCATGATAATGGCAAAAATTACTGTTTCCGAGAAAGATACCAAATGCTTTCCGACCCGATTCAAGTGCGTCCCACGCAAGACCAGGGCATGAGAAGTAGGTTGGAGGATGAGGAATGAGTGCCTCTAGAAAGACATCATTATCGACCTTGATTATGTCGCCGAAGAGTGTTAATGCTGAATAGTAGGATCGGTAGTAAACGATGTCGCTCGCTGCCATAGCATCCATTTTGTGACTAGCCATGTTGACGGCAGACGAACGAGTGATTATCGCACTTTTGTACTCTGCTACTGATTTCGCCATGGATGCCGCCTTTTCTTTCAGGAGTAGAAGATCATCATTTGAGTTGCAAGACAAACTCCTCTTCGCCACTGATGACTTCTTGGGATGCGTACCTCCGATCCTCAACGGTTCGGTTGATTCGTCGATTATCTTTTTCAACTCAGACAACACTCTCCCTGTAAAACAATCCAAGCGTCTTGATATGATGTCGCCATTACATTGTATTGAATTCACCACTGGTTGCAACAATTCGTGATTGTTGGAAGTTGGTGTTGGCAAAATAACGAAGTATTCTCCCATTACACAGCGAGCATTTCTGGCGGCAACAATGATAGATGCCAGTGACATGATAGTCTTCGTCTCGGATTCCTTGCCCTGTTGAGGATCAAGCGTGATGCACAACTCATGAGCAGAAGAAGCAGAACCACAATTGTCGCATGGGGTAGACCCATAAAAAGAATTTGTCACCGAATCCTCGTTTGACTGCGACATGGCGTAACCTTTACAATCATGAGCAAGCCCACATCCGAGCGCGAGATGACGATGGCCCTTATTAGACTGCGGCCATCGAAAGCAATTTTGACCAAGCCTTGACGCTGCAAAAGAGTTTTGATATTGGTTACTTCGGTCTTTCTTGTGTCGATGGTCTTCCAGACGACTTCTTTTCTTTTGTCTTTTCTTCTTCTTTTTCTCCGTATCTTTACTGTGCGTTGGATGACCGACATGGGAAATCTCAGCAGTTGATTGATAGCATTCACCCATGATAGAAAGCAGTGAATCGATTTCTTCGTCGCCTCTGAGCGCCATGGTTTCGTTTCGAATGTTACATAGGGGATGATATGGTAATCTGAAAGTTATATTGATGGATGTTGTCAACCAAAAAATGTCAGTCGATCTTGCTTCCCCGACGAATCGCCTGTTGTGATCTACAGCATTGAATGGTGATCGTGAGGCTGTGATTTACTTGGACTGATAGTCCAATAGTGAGCATTTTTTATCATTTTTTATCGCTAAAACGTCTATTGACCCGCGCTATTGTTGATTATGGTGTGATTTAGTTCGGCCAATAGCCCAATAGTGGATGGCATTTTCGGCGAATATTTGGTTCGCTATTTACTAAAAAATCAGGATTTAGTTGAGAATATTGAAAATTGTCTATAGTTTAATAGTCAGATAGTGCAATAGAGTGTTCAAAAAGTGCCAGAATAACTTATTTTTGTTACAAAAAACCAATTTTTAGCAGAGACCGTCGAATGTCCAAGGGCATGTTTTTCGTGAGAGAACTTCGGACCGCTGCGGCAGTCTCTCGGGCAGTTCTCTACCATACTGGTTATTGGACAGGGTAAATTGCCTAATTAGGCAAAATGTAGAGCAATAAAGCACATCATCCAAGACTAATCTATTGACTCTCCGTGGTACAAAGTCCTTCTCTGGTATCTGTAGTTTTTCAGTGTACAATTTGTTTGTTTAGGGGCAATATATTTTCAGAAGTTATTACTACAGTTACACACAATAGAAATGGCCCCTTATTTTTTACACAATTATGCAAACAAAGCAACCAATATTACACATTCAAAATGTGAATATTGAAACATTCCACACACATTGCTTTACCCTTATCACATAGACAGTGAGTCCTACAATGATTCCCACAGGCACAAGGGGTCTTGTGATACTTATCTTTTGCCTTTTTCCAGGAGCTTCCAAGCCACTTGCTTGTAAAATAAGGACGATTCATGATTGCATGTGTACCTTCTCCAGCACTGATAGAAGCTCTTGCTCTGGTATTCTTTGCTCTGATTGGAGACCTATTAATCAGACTGCGATCAAGATTATTTTCCAGCATCTGAACAGCTAAGTTTCTTCTAAAATCTAACCCAGCATCACCCTCAACCCCCCTTGCACGAGCCCGAGAATTCACAGCATTCGCCTCTGCCACTGATAAAAAAGGTAAATTGCCGATTAGGCCACCATTTTGTCCGCCAAGCCTCTGCCAAATCAATCGGAGCATGTCTGCGATTATTCACATCATCCACCCAGTGTTTGGCACGGTTGTGGCGGGAGGTTGGCTCAATGTAGACCCACCGGACTTGGGTTCCATCTTTCAAAGTTCGATAAGCATTGTGGCCTTCCACTACATTCAAACAACCAAAAGTGGACATAAATTTTGTTACATAACCTTCTTCTGCATTAATGAAAAAATCAAATTGAGTATCGGACATTGATGTTTTGAAAATGAGAATGATAAACAAACCTTTTGTGCAATGGATTAGAAAGGGGTGTCCATCAAAAACAAGCTCCAATGTCTCGCTGTGTCCAATTTCTTTATTGCGGAAGTGCTCATCAATGAAATCACCTGGTACACCCTTTGGCCAATAGCGTCCTCTCTTCTTTATTAGTGCTTGCCCGTACACTCCTTGGACACGCTCCATATCAACAATGCCCATCGACACATTAAATCCACTGTCCATGGTGACACACTTACCACTACTCTTGATAGGTTCAACCATTCGACACATTAGTCCCACTGTTTTCCCTTTCTCATCATATTTCTTTGGTCCTAATGCAAGAGGACGATCCTTTCCTTCCTGTATCTCTGCATGCCAGAGAATAGGACTGCTGTGTCCATCAAGTTCTCCATCACAAATTGTGTGATACTCATTCCCAAATATGGACTTCCAAGGGACACACATGAATCCTTGACAACACTTATTGTACCAAACAGACATTGACTCATTAAGACAATTCCACCAGCAAGGATTGTAATCATGCTGATAATGCTCATTGAATGCATCTTGCAATTCTTGCATAGGTTAAATCCCATCAACATATTGTACTGGAGATGGCCTGAATGTATATGTCAAGGCACAACATATGTCTTCCCACCTTTTTCTTGACATGTAAACTCCCAATAACAAGATGCACCCTGTGTCATAGAGATTTGCTGAAGAGACCACCAGAGAGGATGGTCTGGCATCCCTTGATAAGAAGTCATGTGAAGAATATATCCACGCCACATGAGGATCTCATTTATGTTGGTTGGGTTGGTGAGATCCTTGTTTGATTCAAGGATGCCTGCAGACCTGAAAAGTTTCAACTCAGAGTACTGAGCAATTTGTGACCAGGAGTGGTTGTTCCAGGGGATCTTGTCAAATTTTCCTCCTGCAAGATTGCGACAACATTGGCAGAAATCCTCCCATGGTCCTTGGGGTGTCTGAACTGACTCAGCTCCAATGTTCTCAGGAAGGTTTTTTTTCATCATCAACGGTGATTCCCTTGCTCACAGAGTTTAGCAACTTTGTCTGTATTGAGACCTCCGCCTTCTGGTACTTGTACTGATGGAAGTTCATTTGTTATAGATTCTTGGAGTATGTTGTTGTTGGGATCCTCTGTATTGGCTGGTTGTGTGGGTACAGTGGGAGTGTGCTCATCCTCAAAGATATCATCTTCATTCTTACAAGCAACCTCCACCCTGAATGAGTGCTCTGAGACAATGAATTCCTATCCTGAAAAGTCATCAAGGGTGACATGATACAGGTGTGTCTCTTGACAGCAATGAGATACTTGAACAAATGATTTGATTTCAGACAATGCTACAGTTTGTAAATCAAACCTTGTTGTCATACTGGTGCTGAAAACAAGCACAAAGGGGTTCACTTGGAGGGAACATCTTGATTATAGCAGAGCCCTTGGATTCAACACCACCCACCACCAGGCATTTCTCTTGCCATGGTTTTTCAAAATAAAATCCGTGATGATTTGATCCAGTCAATACCATGGGATATTACCATGTCAACTGAAGTATCAATGGAGATGACTCGTAAGAACAACAAAAATAGAAACCAAGGATAGCAAAAAATGTTAATTCCTGTTAATTTTTTACTACCTCTGTCCCAAGCCATTTTGTAGTTAAAAATATTTAAGTACACGTTGCTATGTGAACGAGTTACTTATGTGGTGGAATGGAAATTATGAGTTTTTATTAGGTTTTACTGTCTGAAAACAAATGATACAGATTTCCTAGCAAAACCATAAGGTGTAACACCCTCGAATCACTCGGGAGATTGGTGGTAGTTTGAGAGCAGTTCCATGACTGCTACCTTCTTGACGTAGGCCAAGGATATACCGGGCCTAAAAACGGGCGATCCGGGCCAGAGAATCAAACCCTTGACCCACGAAAAGATTGTGATGCACGGGCAGGGATTCGAGCCCTGGACCCATAAAAATCGATCACGTGCAAGGCCAGGGGTTCGAACCCTGGACC
>JALLPD010002281.1:0-10449 GCA_036940065.1 Cyclotella cf. meneghiniana
TAAAAATAACAGGAATAGTGACGTCACGTATTCCTGTTATGCACCTAGGAATTAATAGATGCCCTAATCTGTACAAATCTAGAGGAATTTGTACAACCACTTGTGCACAAAAAAGTGCACAAAAAATGTGGGACATAGATTATGACATGTGCGTTTCCGAGTTCGATATGGTTGTACCATACCATACAAAACACAAATTTTCTGCCAGTAAAAGCTAAAACATTGATCATTTCCCCCCCCCACTTACGCAATTGTTTTTTGTACACATAAACAATGAACTTTGCACCAACCCGCAAAAGACCACGGACGGCTTCGATGTTCAGTGGACACCACTTCACGACTCCATGGAAAATTGCCTTACTGCTTTCATGCTGTGCCAAAAATGCCACTAACCATGTCATACAAGGCGCAAGAGCCGCTGAGCACCGCTGGGCTCGTCGTCCCCCATTTCCCGCTTATCGGATGCACGGCGTTGACGGGACTGTCAACACAAATTCCTACTTCGAGCGGAACGGAATGAAACCACCTCCGCCCATTCCACGCTCGTCGAGACGTCGAGCTCAAACCAGCAACGAAACAAACGATCTCGATTCCATCATTGCTGATGCGAAAAACGGAGACGATCCAAATACGCGTTTGCGTCACGATTTGGTGTGGAATACCCCTTATGACCGTAATTCTTATCCATGGGAGTACGCATGGCACGGCAAGTCAGAGGGCAACCTAACTGGTGTGCCAGTGCAAGTAGACGTTAATTTTCACCGCGTTTACTCAGTGAACACCATAAACCCTGTATTGGATGTGATTGTTTGGTTTCGGTTGACTTGGGTTGATCCTAGATTGACATGGAATCCACAAGATTATGGAAATCACACCAAGACTTGGTTTTGGATCGATGGTGGTAACGGCGCGGGGGAAATGTCAGAGATATGGACTCCAGACATTGAGCTCTGGAACTTGGAAGAGGGTCTATCATCGTCCCTGGAGGATGCCAACGCCGTGGTGAAACATGATGGGACAGTCTATTGGAATAGACCCGGCCATTTACGTCCTGCTTGTAAGTTTACTGGCCTTGAGAAGTTTCCGTTTGATCACCTTTCTTGCACCCTTGAGCTTGGATCCTGGTCATACAGCGGGAAATATGTTAGTTTGGTCAAGGGAGGGGAAGATCAGAGCGGTTTCTCGACGGGTGGATCGGTGACAGCAGGAGAAAGTTACCACGGTAAGTTCATTGTGTATCCTTGATACTTGTTTGATTCTCCTCCTCTAAATTGTATGCGTGGACCAGAATTTTCGTTTGCAGAAGACGCTCCCATCACCTGCGAAGTGCACACATACCCACCTTTTGTCGGTACTGATACAGGTTGGCCCGTGATTTTGTACAATGTAACTGTTGGAAGATCTTGGCAGCCCTATGCTCGAGGATATATATACAAACAAGTATTGATAAGCATCATCGGGTTTTCCACGTTTTGGCTTCCGCCAAGCTGTGGCGAGAGGATGGGACTCTCCATCACTGCCATGCTAGCTTCAATTGCATCGGACATTGTGATATCATCGAATATACCTCAGGCGAGGGAGTTCACCTGGTTTCAAAAGTTTTCGATGATGACATCAATGTTTACCTTTCTGGCTTTGATCGAGAGTGTAGTGGTGCTGCACTTCTTCTATTCAGAGTCCAACAGTATGGCCCCGAAGGTAAGTCTTCTTATTAGAAGAAAGCAACTAAGAATGCTGCCAATGTTGTGCTCACGTTGACAAAATACGATTGGAACAGTGGTACATTCGCTTGAAAGAATTGAGAGTAATTCGTCACGCACAACAGCGTAGTTCTGATATTCTGTCTGAAGTGACAGACTCCGTTCGCCGTACAACATCGAATGTCAGAGACACGATGCTTCATTCAAGTTCCCGAAACACAGAGAACCCAAATGATGGATTAGGTTGCAGGGCTGAATTTCATACGACGACGGCCAACCCGTCATTGCAACCAAGACTGAGACATCAAAGCTTTTCAAACTCAAGCATCTTGATGGATGTTGATGCCATCAGAAATGAGGATGAAGTGAATAACAACCGAAGATGGAAAGAAATTGCTGTTAGAATAGATGACATGTCGAGGTTTTGGTTCCCCCTGTCATACTCAATCGTCTTGGCAATCATTCTCTCAGAAGCATTTTAATCTTCTTCCTTCTTCTTGTGTTACTTAATATAGCAGCTTTGTGTTGAAGTGTCTAGAATCCATTCACCTCCCCCCATATATTTTCCTCTGTTGATTACACCTACTTTCTGTAGATATGTTTTCACTGTCTTTTTGTTTTCCCAGGTAACCTGTGACTCGAAATCATTTGAGGGTTTGAATGTTAGATCTCATTCAAGATCAATGTATATTTACATATGTCATGTTAGGATGCAATTCAAAAGCAACTATCAATTTTGTTTTCGGGAGGATCTGAAGGAATGGCGGAGCAAACAATTGTGTGATTAGGAACTATTGAACTGCAAAAAGTTTGTGTTCTGTTCGATTTGTTGTCATTGGTTCTACGTCATGGGGCATTTCTTCTTCTTTCCTTGATTGTTGGTATTCTCCTCATCTACGAAGACCACGCGATACATCATGGCTCCACTGTGTCTGACATCATCCTGCCAGCTGTCTGTGATTGCCTGTGTCTGTGCCCTGCTGATGTGGCCTTTGCTGCTTTTTACCACAGCCCACTGTGCAAACCATTTGGTTTGGAATGCCATCCCAAAATATACCCATCCAATTGTTGATTGTTACATTTGCGACTTCTGCACATGTTTCAAGTATTGATGGAGTGAACTCCAGGATGTTTTATTTCATTACCAAAACTCTCCACGTGCTCCTCTGTTATTTTGAAACTTTCCACATCATGATTCCCCCCATTATGTGCACATAAGTCAGAAAGCATCATGTCAGACCCACTAAAACACAAAACAATTGAACTTCACTGTGTCAAGGGAGTTTTTGCTTGAGACAACATGAGTGCCAGGATGAAGGGCAACATGTTGGAAGGATGTGGAAACTGTTGGTTGGTTGGCTGGCCTCTTCCCAGGCAAGGAGATTTCTCAGCCAAACATATTTGACAGGACCAGTGCCCATACCTATTGGAGGAGTGCTCAATGTGAAATGGAGGAGGGGTTGCTTATGATGTGAGATGGCTCTCATTTGAATGAGATGTTTTTAGGGTAGCCATGGCCAAGAAATACAAGATCGCCATGGAGATGCTTGTTGCCAGTCTGTGCAAAAAATCACAGACAAGTCTAGTGAAAAGTAATACAAATATAGATGGATATTTCCATTCCTGGGGGATGGGGTATGGGTCCTGTTTCTAGTGACTCAATTTCAAAAGCAGTTTAGCCCTAGATCAAGTTATGAAATTTGCAAGAATTGTTGAATTATTAAGAGGAATTACGGATTTAAACATATAGGAATGCACAAAGGGCTCCACATGCATTGTCAACTAAGCTTGTGAATGTATCAGTTGTTAGGTATTGAGGAAAACAGTAAACAATTTTTTTATAAAGTCATTTTTCTGTTGGAGGAGTTTTGATTGGATGATGATATCTTCCCCCTTTTGCCGCACTGCAATCCTTAATTGCTGAGTTATTGATTTTATAATATTAAGATATCTTAAACCATGTTACGACGATAATCACCAGAACACTGCATTTATTGCAGTTGTCTGATGTGTAGAAGTTAATGCTCCAGAAATAATTTTTTGTCTTCTAATATAAACATCTATAAATTATTTTTCCTTTGCCCACTCCAAATGTCTGACTGTGCCCATATCAATCTTCTGTTATAGAATTCAATTGTAATTATGTAAGATACTTTCTCTGTGCAAAAAAGCGAATCTTTGCAATATGTATCAACATAAAGCTTCCGGATCAAGTGTTGAGAAAAGAATGTAAACATAAAGCAAGACACTCTTTCAAAAAACTTACCATTTCAAACACAAACCATGATTCTACACACTGTGAAAATAAGACTCCATGCTGCAGCAACATATTGAGAGAAAAATGCCATAAAAACAGACAATTCATCTCGTAAAATATGTGGCATAGATAAGTCTCTCTGCTGCAGTTAAGACTTAAAACATAAGAATCTCATTAATGTGATAGTGATACTGTCTTTCAACAATTGGTTTTCCAAGTCTATGATTTTCATGTCTATCTACGAGTGTCTTACCACACCTGTTCTTACTCATTTTGTGCCACGATCATCTTGAACACATGAAATTAATGGTTTTACCTTTTTAGGATGATAACTGTAGTATGTAGGCATTTTTTATCTTGCTTGTGCACAGTAACAAATCAATCATAGTAAGTGGTTTTCTTGTAACAGGTGTCAATTTTTGCCATCTATTCCTTCATTTTTCAGGCCATATGGTCCACCTAAAACATCAGTATTTGAAGACTTTTGGATGCAAATGGAAAATTAATATTGTTGCTGGCTTCAAGATGACACAAACATCGATGTCCATAGAAGCAGATTTCTTATAAAGGTTTTTTCAAGCAACGTCCTCATTAGGGTGGCACATATTTAGTTTCTACATAATAAGTACTTGTTGAGTTTTAATGTGTAGCATTGGATGGTTTGATTTTGACCCAAGGCCCCTGAAAATACCCTGTTACTGGTTGTCTGGTTTTTCAATCCAATGGGGTGCCTTAGCTCAATTATATTATCTAGTTTGGGCTCAAGAACACCCCGATTCTACTTCATTCCTTGTGCATGCTACTCCAGGTTTTGGTCAAAGTATGTATCATGCTTAATGTACCGAATGCAAATTCCTACTGAACTCTAGTTCCTTTGTTCCTGCCTTGTTTGGACAAAAATTTGAAAGTGCTAGAGATGAATAAGTTTTCAAAAGTCCATCTGTCATGAAAGTAATACTTGCACAGTTGTGATTATTTCAATCTTCTCATAATTAAACAAATAATACTAATAACATGTATCATATTGCTCAATGAATGGCCACATGATTTTATTATTTTCTTCATGATTCCATTTCATATTTTTTACAGAAGTCACTCCATCATTTGGTTTTTCACAATGATTTCCTTCTGCAAAAACTTAATATTCCATGAAGTTATGTCTCCTCCACCTACCACCTCTAATTGACACACTTATTGATGTATTCATAATCATATTGTGGCAGTTGATGTTGCTTTTGCACATGTTATCAGCAGTGAACATAATGGTTTACAATAACCTCACAAAAAACTGCATTGTTCACCACAAGCAAATTGATTGATTGTATCCAAGGATTGATTCATTGTTATTTATTGGGTTGAGAGATTGACATGGGATTTTGACACCGAATGGAACTTGAATGGAACCCTGCTGTAAATGATTGCTTAAGCTATTACTATTGATGGTTGTTAGTTGCAACCAATCCCCTCTGGCCTGGCAGATAGAGGTGACTTTTGACTACCTTGTGCCCTCCTCTTATACAAGTAAATTGCTGTTTTTTGCTCCACCGGAGCAAGCAAAATCCAGAGGTCAGCAAAAATTTTATTTTTACTGCCACTGCTAGCTACCATCATGAGTTTGGCAACAATCACTTGATGAGGCATCAGCAGAATGAATAAAAAATAATAATGTCTCTTAAAGGTATAGTTTTCTTCTCTGGTTGGATAAAATGACATTCATGCCAATTGAGATTGGTTGGATGATTTCCAGTTGAGCACAGAAGTGCTGAAGCATGGAGATAGAAAGTTGGTATTCCCAACTACTGCCAACATGCTTGCATTGACATACCCGTCCTAAGATTTCCTAAGGGGCTAGAAACCCTACATTATATTTGATCAAGCTAATTGTACTATGTCCTGAGTATTTAGTCCTTAAGATGAGACAAATCAAAAGGTTAACAATATCAAAGACCAATTATCCCAGATTAAAAGATATAAGATATCTAGGACCTTTGGATCTATGTAGCTTTAGGTATAATATTGGGATACTTAGTCACAAGATACATTATAAAGTTGTGATACAAAGGCAAAGACAACAATTTTTGGTTGATTAAGTTTTATACAAGGAGGGCTTGGGCCTATGTCACTTTGTTAGATGATGAATAACAATGGATTGAGAGGATCCCATTGGAGCAAGGTAGTTGATCATAAACAGTTGTGATAAAATTGATAGCTATTCTTTCATATGCTTAATAAGTTGAACATCAAAACAAGATATGATTGTGGTGCAACATCTTTTGATCCATTTTTTTGTGGAAGATGAATGATAATGTCAAGGCACCAAGTACATGAGTATTGACAAATTGGGTTAAAGTCTTTGAGTCCTGCATGGCTTGTCTTCACCGATCAACACAGTTTTGGAAACAATGTGTCAGGATATTGCTAAGATCATGCAGCATATACTTCATTTGTAGCACATAAATGAGTTTGATTCATAATGTAGAATCATATCATTCACTGTCTTCTTGTTCATTCCTTTTCCCAGATTCTTTTAACTCTCTCTCTAAAGTTATAAAAATATCAACTTAAAGATGAGGAGACTGTATTTTGTGTCTGGTATTCTCTAGGCTAACTACATTGTGAATTACTGTCAAGTTACTGAGTAATTACTGCTTACTAAGAAAATTACTGTCACTGAGGCAGTAAAGATTGTTTCTGACCCCTTTGATATTACTGTGTTTTGGAAAGTAATTAGACAAGAGTATGTAAATCTAGATTCAGTAAAATTTTGATTTAGCACAGTAATCACTTGATTTAGATCAAGTAATTTTACAGACTGATTGCCACTAAAAATACAGATCAACCACGGCAACAAGCAGGTCGTGAATCTGCTTGGCAAATATTGCTTGTTTTTTGATCCCAGATAAGCACCGTGATCCTTATCACCGCATGGGCAAATTGATATGCTCAGATTTAAAAGGGACATAGAAAAACCACTGTGTTCTCCCACTAGAGAGATCACGGGCTTGGACAGCACGACACATTTAAAGTTTTAGAGTACAAGCTAATTTATTTTAACATTAACACAAAGACACCAATTACTAATAAGTAAATAAATAATTTAAGTAGTTAAAATGCACATTAAAATAATCAAATGCTAGTTTTGGTTGATTGTTGTATCTGCTCAGACATGGCATTGGTCGAACCCGCAACTATCCCCCCAGTCCTTCTCATTCATTGCAGCCATGGCAGACTTGACCAAGACAAAAACTAACTTTCAGCCACTGCATCAAGAAATGTCATCCAAACAATACACCCCACTCGCAAATCAACAAACTTATTCCCTCAAACATGATCACAGTAATCGCAGTTGCACAGGGAGGGGAGGTTTGCCATGGTTGGGGCGTCATAAAAATGGGCAGTGAGTGGGCAAGAAGGAACAGCGCTGCCTAGAGCCCTAAAATAAATTGGCGGTAGTAAGAGGGGGCATAAGAAAAAGATAGTAATAAGGTACTATCTGTAACATCAGACAGTGATCAGACAGTAATGTAGTCAGGTTACTGTTTTTGTCTAAATGGGCGATAAGTTACTGTTCATGCAATCAGTAGGAGTTGTGGTATGAGTCACACCTGATGTGACAGTCATGTTTACAGAGTTTTTCAGTAACTTACTGAGTAACCAGTAAGTTACTGTTTTTCGTTACTGATTACTGTAAATTGGGACAGTAACCAAAAAACAGTAATTTGCAAATCAGTTGGCCAATGAAAGTAATTTTGATGATTCAATCACACAATAAATCTCACTAGTCCAACATGTTGTAGAAGCTCCCAATGAAGGTTGGGCCCTTCTAAAAATTAAATTGAATTGGAGGCTGCAGTGCTCCCAACCATAGCTGTCCTATAACTCAATTCAATCTTCCTTCCATCAACATCCTCAAAGATGATGAAGTCTGCTTTCATTGCGAAGCTTAATTTTTAAATTTGTTTTTTTGTTACTATCCAAAATGTCAGCAATGAGAAACCCTTACCATAGACATGAATTTCAATAGATCTCACAAGGCTTACCAAGCATAAACACTAAACTCCCCTTTCTTGGTATGAACCTGGATATGCCACATTCAAGTTACTCATACTCTCTGGTCTAGACAGTGATATATCTCCTCCTGACATTATGAGTATTGAACAGTTGCCTCAAAATAATCTTAATTGATCATGTGTCAAAACTGGTTCAGCCCTCTCTCTTGCATCATTGTCAAGAATGTCAGTATAACCACCTCTTCAAAAGCCTTCTACAGACAATGCAATCTTCAGATTCACTGTTTTCAGGATCCATGGCCGTCATCAACTACTGATGAGGCTGCATAGCTATGCCATATGGTCATGTTCTTTCAACAGCCTAGGCCTGTAAAGCTTGACATGTTTCTTGGACAAGCAAGCAAACTTCTTGTATTCACAACCAGGCTCATTAAAATGAGTCTTGTTGTCCAACTCTACCCTCATCCCTCTGAAATGCTACAATCTTCATTTGCACTTGATTCATGTCCTATAATGAAATCCAACAAGAGATGAAAATACACAAATTGACAAACCATCCAAAAGGAAAGTGTACCTGACATCATCACCTGTTCTTCTCATCCCTCCCCCAATGTTAATTCATCCCCACCCATCTAACCAGTCCTACTTTCAATGTTTAGAATCAAAGAGGACCTTCTCTGAAGGACATTTGCACTTCTTTCAGTTCTTAAAAACATCATTCAGTCCTGATGTTTGGTACATATCATACTCAACCCTGCCAATCCCTCCAATTCCAATGTTTTCAGATCTCCATAGGCAAAAGAGAGGTTACCAACACTGAATATGTCAAGGGGCAAGTGGCAAGAGCAAGTCTCAAAAATGTTCATTGTTGAAATGAAATTTCTTCTCTTCATGACTTGTTTCAATGGTAGTAGCATGCAAATGTAGCACAAGGACCCCACCACCCATCCTCAATTAGGAAGGTTAAACAAAAAAAGGAGTCCACCTTGTTTGCAAGCCTTACTTAAGACAGACAAATGTGATTTTCTGGGATTCAGATACCCAACTAGCTGGATGGGGAATTCCCCAAAAGGTTGTTGATTAAATTGAAACATGGCTTTGGCACAAGCAGAGTGTGACTTGTATTTTTATGAAGAAACAAACATTTTTGATGATTTTGCTTTGTGACATTCAGTGCACTATAACATGCCAATGCCAGATCAAAAGTTTGAATTTAACATCAATCAGACTAAAGTACAGGAACCCAGCACCATACAGCCTTGCTGGCATCACCATTGGATTCTTTGCACACAACTACCTTAGAGAAAATGCCACAACATTAGTATTCATTTTTCCAATCGTGCTCATCACAACCAAACATTCTGCAACATGCTATTCATGTCCCATGACACTGATGTATTAAATCCAATATGCATGACCTGAAAAACAACAACTACATATAGTTTCAGAGAACATGGAATTTGGTATTTGAAACCAGCGGGAAATGCATAAACAGACACATCATGGTATAAAATTCCACAGAGAATTGAACAAGACTATACCAGCTATCAAATCACTAAAAGATTGCTATGCTTGACATAGGCCAAAAATACAATGGGCCTAAAACAGGCAATTGGGGCCCAGGAATTGAACCCTGGACCCACAAAAACATCGTGCTGCAAGGTCAGAGGTTCAAACCGTGGACTTAACAACAAGATCGTTCGTATGATTGCACACATGATTGATCATATGGTCATGTGTACAATCGTGAGAACTAGCGTGCGTACGAACATATGCGCAGAATGCACGAACAACTTCCACATGGAATGTGTCCACTGAATGACGTATGATGGCCAGACCAATGGACGAAGGCCAGATTGACCAAAAAATGGATGACGGAGAGACTGTTCGAAAAATGATGCATCAGTCAAGAAAGATATGTTCACTGCAGAACATATCTTTTTTGGTACTACATCATGTAACAATTTGTGTAGACTTGAACAGATTGAAACAGCCTACTGCAGGACACCTGTAGGAAACTTACTACAAAAATATTCATCATACACATTTGCATGATAAATGCATGATAACTGTGTTTTGTCACCAATTATTTTTGTATTCTGTTAACTTCATAAAGCCAATTTGGCAACAACCCATGCAGCCCCACATCACCAGTCCATACTAATTTTTTTACTTATTATTATCTTGTAGTGCTGCTGGTTTGATTTTTCACCAGATAGAACGTACACCAACATTTGGCTTAGTTCACTATCTATTGATAGCCAACTCCGAATTTTTCTCCTACATTCAAGTCCATTCTTCCTGGACTGCAACCTCTCCGGATTTGGCACCCCATCACTTTCCAATTCCAAGTCATCCGACCTCCATATTGGCCATCTGAGCAAGTGTGTGATGTTTGACCTTTGTCCTCCAAAGATCTACAAGGCTCTATTTCAAGGGACAGAGTTGGGAGAGGCCCTCAAGAGAATGTTGCTCTCCAAGG
>JALLPD010002282.1:0-10418 GCA_036940065.1 Cyclotella cf. meneghiniana
GAAGTTCCAGTTGGAAGCTCCTAGAGTTGTTGTCCTATTTTTCTTCCATGCAGTCAATCAACCACTTCACCCACCATGGCGGACACATGCTTCACTGCTTGTACCACCACGCGAGACCATGTGAAAGCATCCATCAAAAAACTTTCCCTCCCCATGAATTCAAATGGGCGGTTCAACCACGACGCAGCATCCACTTTTTGTGCAGCTGTTATTCGAGTGCTCAAAAGCACCTTCCATCCCATCAACCCCAGATGCAGAATGTCTGGCCTCATGTCTAAGGTGAGCGATCTATCCAAGATCACAACCGCCACTGTCACAATGGTGGAATGTGTCCTTGACGATGCCAAAGAAAAGGCCAACACTGACAATCTCACCAATGGCACCTTGCTTCCTCCCTCCATCAACACACAATCTGCAATGTCCAGGAAGAAGCCAACCGCATCAATCTCCTCAATCAAGCAGTCATTGGCGCAAAAGAAGGGACAGAAGAGGCCATCACCAACAAAGGCAGCAGCAACATAACTAACACTGTCCTCAAGACTGCTGATGGGTTGGATTACAAGGGCGTTGACAATTACCAAATCAAAGACCTGTTGAATGCGGTCATTCAAAGTGTGAATTGGCCCAACACCACTGGTATTCTAGAACTCCTCATTGCACTTTTGACCTTCCAATTCAACTTCCAGAAGAAGGTTGGGGCTAAAGTCAAAATCCTTCATGCCAAAGTGGGAAGCATGTGGTCCTATGGTGTCATTGTTGACTAAACCCAACTCGCGCTTGTCACCGTAACCAACATCGAGCATGCAGTGAGTGAGGATTGGGGGCACGAGTTTCACCCGGCCATGCAAAACATTCAACGACAGTTCACTTACAACCATGCCCATGATGCGACTAGCAAGGCGGCCATCCTACATGAACTTGCAGGTGCTGATGCTGTTTGCAAACTCAAGGACGCACCCGTCTCTACACAAGGGTCCACCAATGCCGTAGCTCCCCAAATCAGGACTCTATCTTGACTTTTTGAGGCATCGGACTACGATTCAGAGAGCAAGGTGTCTGAACTCACGTCAGCGGTGCACTCTGGCAGTGAGTCATCGTGCGTCATCAAAGCAATCCCAGTAACTCATTGCAACCACAGGGGATGCAGAAAATCTAGGGGACGTGGAGCTAGCAGCAAGTCATGTGACACTAACTGCAGAATCGCAGCTAAGCAGCCATGTCCCCATTGCAAGAAGTACAAGTGTTGTAAGACACCCCCCCACCATCCCGGAGAGAACTGAAAGCGATATCGGCCTGACTGGGTGTGCCGTGACATGAAAATTGAAACAAAGGCAGGCATGAATTTCCTTCTAAGTTGGGAGGATACCCAAGCAACAGCGAGGATGATTGATGCGGTGGGTCCAAGAGGAAGGATTACTTGGTAGACAACTGGGTTAAAATTAGGAAGGGCAAAGGAACCAATGCATTACTTATTTTTAAACAACCATTCTATGAAAACATCAGTCAAGCTTATGCCGGTAAACCTGAATTTGCTGCAGACCCACCAACACAAACAAGCCACAAACATCAATCCGACATACATTCCACTTCAGTCCTGAGCAAGTTCAAATACAAAGCGCAAAGACATTGTGAAGCAAGACAACTCAAATGACAACAAAACCACAATGACGACACATACCTTGACCATCACATTACATGGGCAGAAGACATTTTCACAACCGCGGAACAGAATAAACCTTCAACACTATAATTAACAGCCAGTCATGACCACTCTTCAACCAAGCCACATGCATCAATCCTATGCTGTGGTTTCAACCTCAGCTATGATTTGACAACTCACTGTAAACAAATGGTCCAACAACTCTTGGCCACTAATCATTTTCGTTTTCATTTCGAACAACAAACATGTGCTTTCGATCCCAACTCCAACATGCCTATGGCTACCTACAACTTGGGCACCGATGGACACTACCTCAACGACAACAACCATGTCGCTGCCCTAATCCTTATTCTACGCAGGTCATCCAAAGTTGTAGGAGTCGCCAATGGTGGCACCAGTTGAGCTGAACATGTCACCACCTTACCATTCCAAGGACTCAACAAGACAGTGAACAAGGCTGACACTTTCGATGACTTCCCACAATCTTTGCTCAGCATCGGAAAATTAGCCAATGACAACACGGTCTCCATTTTCATGGACGATGGTGTCACTGTCCATGACAAAACAGATGTGCTAGTAACGTGCAAAGGAAAACCCATCCTCATTGGCATCCGGGATGACCATGGATGGTATTGCATTCCCCTTGTACAGAGCAAGGGCCAACAGCAACCGTGGCACCCAAGCAAAAGAGCCCAAAAAGTCCTCCACCAAGCTAACAGTGTATACAATTTACCTTCTACAGAACAAGCTATTCATTGGATGCACGCCATATGCGGGTACCCAGTGAAATCCACATGGATCAAAGCCATCAAGCTGGCAACTTTGTCAGCTGGCCAATGTTAACCAAATGGAACATCAACAAATATTATCCCAACACGGCTGAAATGTCTAAAGGACATCTCTATCAAATGCGTAAGAACATGCAGCCCACCAAACCTACAGCCATCCCATTTGAAACCCAAAATCTACTCAATAAAAGGGAAGAAAGTTCAAGACATTTTCATGAAAGTCTATGATGTTCATCACACAGTCTTCACCAACCAAACGGGGCAGTTCCCAACTCATTCAGAGTCAGGCAACAAATACATTATGGTTATGGTCAACATTGATAGCCGTGGCATTCTCGTGGAACCCATCAAAAACCGCAGTGATGCCTAACTCATACGTGCCTACGATGTTCTGATGCTCCAACTCCAATGAGCTGACATACAACTGAAGAAACAGCTCCTTGACAATGAAATATCAGCTGCCATGAAACAGACCATCACAGAGAAAAACAAGATGATGTATGAACTTGTTCCTCCCGGTTGCCACCAAAGAAATGCAGCCAAATTAGCACTACAAAACTTCAAATCCCATATCATCAGCATTCTTGCAGGGGTAATAGATGACTTTCCATTGAAATTATGGGACAAACTATTACCACAGGCAGAATTCACTATCAATCTCCTACGCCAATCCAATGCAACACCCACAGTCTCTGCATACGCACACTTGAATGGCCCCTTCTCCTAGAACAAAATTCCGCTTGCACCAATGGGCCGCAATGTCCAAATTCATGAGAAAATGGATAAACATGTCACATGGGCATTCCACTCTGTTGATGGCTGGTACCTCAACACTTTGCCTGAACATTATTGCATGCACAAATGCCATGTCAAGTCTACCAACAGCGATCGCCTCAGTGACACTGTACATTTCCATCACAAGCACATCACCAACCCAACCATCACCCCGGCAGATAAATTCTATGTTGCAAGTTACTGTTTTGGTTACTGTCCCTCAGAGGCAGTAATTGGTAAACAAAAACAGTAACTTACGGGTTACTCAGTAAGTTACTGAAAAAACTGTAAAGGTTACTGTCACATCTGTTTTGACTCCTACTGATCTCTAAGCAATAACTTACTGTCAGATTACTGTGAAGGCAGTAACCTGGCTAGATTAATGTCTGATTACTTTCTGTTTTTAATAGATAGTATGGTATTACTATCTTTTCCTTATGTCCCCTCTTACTCCTGCCAATTTATTTTAGGGCTCTAGGTGGCTTTGTTCCTTCTTGCCCACTCACCACCAATTTTTATGTTGCCCCAACCATGGCAAACCTCCTCTCTCTGTGCAACCATGATCACCATGTATACTTTTAAGGGAACCTTGTTTGCCGAGTTGCAAGTGGGGTGTATTGTTTGGGTTGCATTTCTTGATGCAGCTGCTGAGAGTTAATTGTTGCCTTGGTCAAGTCTGTAATGACTTGGATGAATGGGTGGGACTGGGGGGGTAGCCATGGGTTCATCCAATGACATGTCTCATCAGATGCAACAATCCACCAAAACTAGCAATTGATTATTTTAATTTAAATTTTAACTATTAAAATATTTGTTTAGTTATTATTAATTGGTTTCTTTCTGTTAATTTAAAAATAAATTTGCTTGCACACTAAAACTTTAAATGTGTCCTGCTGTCCAGGCCCATGATCTCTTGCAAGGAGAACACTGTGGTTTTTCTGTCCCTTTCAGATCTGAGCATATCAACATGTGTACATGGTGATAAGGACAATGGTCGACATCTGGGATCAAAAAAATAAGTAATATCTGCTGAGATATTGTGAATCGGGTTCACGACCAGATTGTCATCATGGTCAATCTGTATTTCTTAGGGGCAATTGGTCTGCATAATTACTGGATCTAAATCAAGTGATTACTGTGCTAAATCAAAATGTTACTGAATCTAGCTGTACATACTCTTTTCTAATTACTTTCCAAAATACAGTAATATTGAAGGGATCAGTAACCACCATTACTGCCCAAGCATCAGTAAATTACTGAGTAAGCAGTAATTACTTAGTAACTTGACAGTAATTTGCTATGTGTTCCTCATACCACCCCAGTTCTTGCCCATTTTTTGGGAGCAATGAAAACAGCCACCTCCACAGCTTCACCCTATGCCCCATCTCCATTCATAGGCTCCTGCCACCCCCAATTTGAGATTTGCAGCCTTTTAGAACATAAAAATGGCATACAAGTGGTCTCCAGTGAGTCCCAATACTGATCAAATTCTGGTCATTCTTCTATTGACATCATAAAATTTCAATTTATCACTTTCCTTGGTATTGTGTCTCCTTCCTCCATAGAACTGCTACCCCAAATTCAACTCTGCAGTCTTTTCAAACATCAAATATAGCACCACTTTCATATAAGTGACTTCCGGTGAGTCCCAATGTTGACCAAGTTTTGTCCTTCTACTACCTCATAACATTTCAATTGATCACTTACCTTGGTACTGTGTTTCCTACCCCCACAGACCTGCTACCCCAAATTCGACTTTGCAGTCTTCTAGAACATCAAAAATATCACCATGTTCATATAAGTGGCTGCTGGTAAGTCCCAATATTGATGAAGTTCTGTCCATTCTTCTATTGACCTCCTAATGTTTCTTGACAGTGAATTGTGTATCCTCCCCAACAGACATGCTACCCTCAATTTGACTTTGCCACCTTCTAGATAATCAAAATAGCAGCACTTTCTCTACTGCATCTTCTATTGAGTCCCAATATTGACTGAGTTCTTCCCGTTCTTCTATTTCTTCTCTAACATTCTAATTGCTGTTCCAACCTTACCTCTGTATCCTCCCCCCACAGACCTGTCACCCCCAAGACAACTTTGCAGCCTTTTAGATCATCAATAGTAGCATCATTTTAATATTTTCATTTCTTGTGAGTCCAAATATTGAATGAGTGATGACTGCACCAATTTACATTCTTACAATTTTCTCACAATTAATTTCTTTTTGTTTCCCTCCCTATACAGGCTTAAAATGCCTACTCCTTCTCACACTCCTGTGCCCCAAGAGAATGACAATGATGAAGATCCAATCCCCAGGCTTGATGAAATTGATGCAGATTATGATAGAGTTGGGCTGTTTTGAGAGATTAATTGTGACATTCTGACCAAGTGTGTCAAGAGGGGAGAGAAGTAAATGGTGTTGGGTACATTTGCACAGTTTGATCCTCAGTTGAAGCTGGAATGTCAGTCAGAGCTGTTGTTTGATATGTTTGAGAGGTATTGAGATTTCTGTGAGATGATAAGTGACTATTACATCAACAATCCAGATCCTCATTTGAGGATTGTACTGAAAGCGAGGGATGAGTAAAATGGAGGAGGGAAGCAGCCAGCACATGATGATAGGGATGAAGACAGCTCTGACAAAGATGAAGAGGAATAAGTGAATAAATGTTATTAAGACTAAAATGCATGCTTGTATTGGGTGATATGGGTTGCTAAACATAAAAGGACAAGCTGTTATGTACTCTAAATAAATATTGATCAAATTGCTGGATATTACTGAAAGTTACTGTATCAACAACAATTAATACACCAGCAATCCCTACAGTAATAGATTAAACAAATCATAGGGGCCTTTATGCAATCTTGGTACTTTTGAGTCATTTGCTGTGACTTACTGTGACATAATTCTTTTACTGTAAATTAATGTGTCTTAAACAGTAAAATCAAATCAGTAATTTGCAACTTAGTAACTAGTAGTAAAAAATAAAATATTATGATTAATTTGTGATTCAGTGGGATGTTGCATCTGCAAAAAATGCACCAGACAAACTTGAAGCTTTTCTGACAGTTGCTCCCAGTCACTCCAGCTGTTGCAGACTGCCACCAGGGTGACTATCTTTCAGTAGCTGCCTCAGAAAATGCTACCCAAGCAATATGCCTCCCTTGAAAATCGTCAACTATCTTCCATCAGTGGTGAATGTGGCAGTGATCTCTGTACCAAGAGGGGAGGTTTGCCATTGTTTGGTCAACATAAAGGTAAGGGGTGAGTGTGCTGGATGGTACAAAGTATACTAACACAAACATAATTTGGTAGGGAAAAGAGGGGGCATAATTAAAAGGATAGAAATATGGAGATATCTACCATTATTTGTTGTAATGCTTTTTATGTATGTGCTTTAATTTTCCAAAAACACATTGGGATTGGCACACTAGCCAGAATCTCAGAACATTTGGCGTGCCCAACACACCATATTTTATGGTAGACATTGCATGATACCATACTGGAGTGGGGTAAGTACTTAAATACACTAAATCCTACACATTAATTTCAAAAACAAATTGTTAGGTTCATTACTTCTTGCAACATATGTAATTTTGTGCAATTTTTAATTACTTTCTTATTATTTTTTTGTCACCACTCTAATTTGCCAACATCAAGACCTTGCTCCAATCAATCAAAGTTTGACATCATGTTTACTCAATCATCTTTAGCAAATATGTACAATTGCCTTGCAATTGACATTTGATTTGAAAATCATCCAACTGAAATTTACAGCAAATCTCTAGAGCCTCTTCATGCTTTGAATTTTTAGTACATAACCATTGGGCCTTTGAGCTGACCACCTTTGAACAAGTGTTGAACACAATTAAATACTCCTTGCATGCAACTGAGTGAATGTGAATGCCTTTAAGTGAGTGTGAACACTCCCTGAATGCAATTGAGTGAGCATGGATGCCTTTGAGTGAGTTTGATCATCCCTTGAATACAATCAAGTGCAAATGAATCCTTTGAGAGAGTGCAAACAACCCTTGAATGTGATTGAGTTCACATGAAAGCCTTTGAGTGGTTTTAACACCCCTTAATATGATTGAGTGTGCATAAATGCCTCTGTATGAGGATTGAGTGCTTTTGTAATCCTTAAGAAGCACTTTTGGCTATCATTTTTGTTTTCTATTGTTCATCAGTTACGTTTGCTGTTAGTGACTATCATTATGCTTCCATGTGTACTAAACACATTATTTTTGGAGCAGTGTTTATCAGGTGAGATTTATTCTTGGTTCAAGTCCATTTTTCACTGGTCAAGACATCAAAAAAATTTGACACTAAATCCACATGCTTTACATGTACAACCATGGTGCACTTTGCCATTGTCTACTGTGACAGAAGACCATCTTTCATTGCCTCCCCATGCCATTGTGACACATCAACTTAATCTTGATCACATGCAGTTTCATCAGTTGGGTTAGTTATTTTTAATGGTAGGGTTCATGTGATATTGCTCAGTTGACCTTTGACGTGATTACAGCATGGTTGAACAACCACAAGACAGGTGGATGGGATGACAGGGATAGGGCAATGCCTCACACCATCACGACACATCAATCTACTCTTGATTGCATTCAGTCTGATCTGTTGGATGTTCTTAATTTTTCCTGACCAGCTTCATTTTGTGTTGGTTCATTGTGCTCAAACAAGAAAATTTGCAGAAGGGAAAATTGGACATCAATGGATTATTAAACTTAACAAGACTGTATGGTGCATGGTTGTTAGTGTGTTTTGTTTGTTTCTGGTTCTTTATTGGAGGATGGTCTTTTCACATGATCCCATTTTTGTCAAAAACAACAATGGGACTGAAGGATGTGGGAGGGGGGTGAGTTAGCAGGCAGAGAAGGTGAACCACACACTAACTTATTCCCCAATGCTTCCACATTTTTATTGATAATGTGCATAGTTTCTGGTGTTATTGGCCAAGCAATGTGTCACCATGAAAGTGATGTGGTCAACAACATCATTTTCTGTGAATAGAATGTTCTAAGAGAGTTATCTAAACACACTAGTTGTATTTTAGCAAAACTTTATTCCCTAAGCCTAACCAAGGAGATAAAAAGTCATATTTGGACAACAGAATCATCATCCACCTTAGCCAGAAACTGCAACTACACACATACATAAGCAGAGCAGTTACTACTCAACCAGGATTCATTATGAAATGAATCACGATGAACTTTGTATCATGATTCATCAATTGAATAAACAAGAGAGGAACTGTTAATTTCTCTGAAGAGATGATCATGCAGCTCACTTTGTAGGGTTTTGTTGAATAGTTCTCTTCATTGGACAGGACAAGTCAACTCTCTCTTCCTTTGTAAGAAAAAGATCTAGCCACAGCAGAATCTCTCCATCCTGCAAGGTCTTCCAAACAGACCTTGCTCATACATACACCACAAGAACACCAAGACAAAGTGAGCAGCATCATCTTTTCTTTTCTCCTGCTAGATATTTGTCATATCACAGACTTTTATGTTCTCTCTGTGGTGCTCTAATACACTGCAAAAAGTAACCTATCACAAACATTTGAAGAATCAACGCTTTGTATGAGATCCAGATAAATGCAATGGGTGTAATGTTCTCTGATATGAAAGAAAAATATCCTGCTCAGAACTTAAAATTTGTGTTCATGGCAATGAATTGGGTTCAGCACTATAAGTTTTGGGAGGCGGTGGCAGGATAATATGGATATAGTGGACCAGTTACTGCAAAAAGGGTGAAGGGAGCAACAACAACGATTCAATCTCTCAGGTATCAAACAATTAATCTTGACTGTATTCAAGAGAATGAGATTTACAATTTACATTATGAGATTGATGGCATGCATGGTGAGACAGAGAAATTCTGGCTTGATCCCAGTGCCAATAGAACACACAAAATAGTTTACATCCGGATTAACTCCTGAAATTGGTTGTGCCCTCAATCATAATTAATGATCATGGCTCAGAGGTCCTCTCCCAGCTTGTGAGTTGAAATGTTGGTTTAGTCCAAGTCCTGTAATTATCTCTCTGAGCATATATTTTTGCACTTGACTATAGCTACACATGAGAATACAATGTTTCAAAGCAGATCAGCTAAATTATAAGCTTGTGACAGGGATTCAGTATCATTGTTCATTTGTCTTCCAAAAGAGGAAAGTGCATTGGCTACTGAGGCTATACCAGTGAACCAGACAAAATTGTTGTGTCAAGACCTGAGCATCCAAAAGATTTCAAGAAGTTCATGGCTAGAGTAAAGTGTAGGCAAGAGCTAAAAAGTCTTCAGTGTACTGACATTGTGCTTTGGTATTCAGGCAGACAACAAAATGAAAATGCATCATATGTGTGTAGAGATGATAGTTGTCATGGTGCAATATTCTATAAAAAGTGTCTTCCCATTGTTTGAGACTCAGAGAGATAAGAAATCATCAATTGAAAATGGCTTATTGAAAATGTCTTGTTGAACCATTTGTGTTACAGATACTTAATACACTATTGATACTACTTCAAGCAGAAATGATATTGTTTCTGCCACATGGAAGTTATGGTTAAAAAAATATAGTGTACTCCATCTGGAAGCTGGTGAAGGAAATTGAGCAAATTTCCAAATGCTTTGATTGACTGATTATTTTTGACCCCATATAGAGTAAGCATGAACAGATTGAACACCCCTCAAATGAGATTGAGTGCATGTGAATACCTTTCAGTGAATGTAAACAGCTTTGAACATACCCTTAAGACAATTTAGTGTGCATGAACACTTTAGAGCGAGTATGAATGCCCCCTAATTGTGATTGAGCGCACATGAATGCCTTTGGGTGAGCATGAACACTTTATGAAAGCAATTGAGTGCATATGAACACCTTTGAGTGAGTATTGAATACCCCCAGAATGCAATTAAGTGCACATGAATGACTTTGTCTGAGGATTGGAAGGGGTTGAATGCACACCTCAATCACACAGATTCATAGGGCCAGTACATTGAGAGTGTGACATAGGCCACGGATACTACGGGTCTGAAACAGGTGAACGGGTCTGGGAATCGAACCCTGGACCCACAAAAAGATCATGTTGCAATGCCAGGGAATCGAACCCTGGACCCACAAAAAAGATTGCATGCAAGGCCAGGGGTTCGAACCCTGGACCGACTAAAAAGATCGTTCGTACGA
>JALLPD010002283.1:0-10419 GCA_036940065.1 Cyclotella cf. meneghiniana
GATGATGTTGAATCTATTCCAGTTATCATAACAGGAATAGTACCATGATTTTTTGATTTCAAAAAAAAAACTATCCCGGGGATAGATAACCGGAATAGCATCAAAAACACTGCATGGACACTATGAAACTGCATTTATGCCATAAAAAACTGCAATTGATGCCATGGCTTGTTCGAAACATCCAGTGTAGGGAAGAAGAAGAATCCCTGCTATGCATGGCTTTGGTTGATTGTTGCATCAGCCGTGGAACCAGATGAAGTTGCAGCTTGTTTTGTTCTGTTCTCGGTGATGGGAGATATAATTAAAAGTTTTTAGCTTTAAACTAATTTGGTTTTTATTAAATATTCCAAACTGATTAACTAGGTAATAGTTAAAATGTTATTTTTTATTAACTAATTCTTGGAATTAGTTGATTGTCGCATCAACTGCTGCCGTTGAACCCACCACGGAAAAACCTTATGTCGTACGCAACCAGCTGTGGCAATTCCCATTGAACCAACCATGATGCCGACACAGCAATGTTAAAAAGCCGGTGGTCAGGAAGGAAGCCGCCAAATTGGAAGCTGCTGAACCGAAAGCCTCCAAACCAAAAGCCGTCGAACCAAAAGCCATCAAACCAGAAGCCGCCGAAGGCTTGTCATGGTTGGTTTGACAAAAAAGTGGGTGTTGAGTGGGCAAGATGGTACAAAGCCTCCACCCACATCAAATTGGCGCGAACAACAGTGGGCATAACAAAATGATAGCAGTACGGTAGTATCTATCATTTATTTTTTTAACAATTCCGATTATCTATACAACATATTAAGAGATGCTCAAAAAGAAGTGTAATACGACTATCACTCATGACGTCACAGAAAGTCGCCGAAAAATTATGAAAATAACAAGAATAGTGACGTCATGTATTCCTGTTGTGCACCTATGTATTAAGAGATGCCCTTATTGTACCTATTATAGTATATATGTATATAAATTGGTGAATTAGACACACGAAAATGTGACTATATTGCCGATTTTTGGCGAGGAATAAAATATATTATAATGTATTTGCCCCCCGATGCAATGACACTATGATACAAGACCAAAAAGAAAGACCAAAAAATAAGAGGAGTAAAATACAATATTCAAGAACAAAAGAAGTATCCGTGCACCTCCGACTATTGGGATAAGGCAGTAAAACAATAGGGACATGGCAAGGCCATGGCATCTCTCATAAAGCACTCTATAAAGCCAAGCTTCAAAGGACACCAAGCGTACAAAAAAGACGAATCGGAGACGTTTTCATCCATCTCAATGGACGCTCGACAAATTAGCAGAATCGAAATCACACGAGTTCCTGAGCGCGTAGTTAGGGATGACACGAACGGAACCTGTACATCCACGTGCTGGTGGGCGTTCTCTCGTCTCACTACTCTTTACGTCCCCGACGCATACTTCGAATGGAGAAGGAGGGATTGGGATAGAGAAAGACGGCAAGCTTGGAGGGAAAAAGTGTCAATTTGTTTCGTTATGATGATATTTAGTATTGCCTTCATTGGGGTAGGTGGACTACTGCCGCTTTTTGTATGCGCGGAAAATGATGTGTTTCATAAGACTGAAGGTGGCATTACAGTTGAATTCAACAACGAGAATATGTAAGTGCACCTGATTTTTTCGTAAAATGAAACGCGGCTAATAATACTTCATTCTTTTTTGTTTCATGCGAAAATCAAGGATGTGTCAATTATTATCAATCCTCATGTATTCCATCATGATGATAATCTCCTTGGTCCTCGTCGTTCAATGCGTTTGCTCTCTGCGCTACGTGGTGAGGCGCAAGCCAGAAATTTTACCAGAGGATGAGACGAGTAGAGTCATCGTGATGGTCCCCTGTTACAACGAAGGAACCAATGAGCTCCAAAAAACCATAGACAGTATTCTATATACAACATATCCATCGCAAAATAAGGTTCTGCTTGTGGTTGCAGATGGCATTGTGACAGGTGCTCGAGAACCGAAAACAACGCCACAGTTCATAGCAGATGTGCTCGGTTATAAAACAGATAAATCTATAGGAACTTATGACTGTGTCAGCATCGGTGATTATGCCCATAATCGGGCGAAGCTTTACTGTGGCGAGTATGTGAAATATGACAAACGATTGAAATACATTGTTATTGTAAAATGTGGCTCGTCAACTGAAAGCGAGAGTACGAAACCAGGAAACAGAGGAAAACGGGATTCCCAATTACTCGTGATCGGAATGCTTAACAGATTTCACCACCAGAGGGAGCTGACGGATCTTGATCTGGCCGTGATAGATGCTCTCGAAACAACACTTTCGATGCCACTGGCAACAGTGATGTATTTAATGGCAATAGATGCAGACACTAAAGTCGACCGCGACAGCATATCCAACATGATATACAGGATGAAAAAAGACAATAACATCCTTGCGCTCTGCGGTGAGACCCGGGTTGATAACAAGAACGAAAGTTGGGTAACATGGATTCAAGTATATGAATATTACACAAATCACCACATGAAAAAAGGTGTGTCATTGCAACAATTTGACTCGTCTCAATCACACTAAGGTTATACTGCCTTACTACTCTTCTTTTCCTCGCTTTCATTTGTTAGCCTTTGAATCGGTCTTTGGCTGTGTCACTTGTCTACCGGGTTGTTTCACAATGTACAGGCTTTTCAAGGACGATAATACACGTCTTCTCTCTTGCGATGATGTATATAATCGCTATGCAACCAACAACATTCAATCTTTGCACGAAAAAAATCTATTTCATCTTGGCGAAGACCGCATGTTGACAACACTCCTGCTCAAATCATTTCCAGGAATGAAGCTTAGTTTTGTTCCGGAGGCAATTTGTTATACAATAGTGCCACACTCATTATCGGTCTTGCTCAGTCAAAGGAGAAGATGGATAAACTCAACGTGAGTGCATTGTTCACTTTGGGACTGTAGATTTTGCATTCCTCTACCCTTAAGCTTAAGTTTCTGCGCCTGAAATTGTTTTAAAACGTGCAGATTTCACAATCTGTTAGAGCTTCTCTGCATAAACAACATGCCCACTGTGTGCTGTATTTCAATGAAAGCTCTAATAGCCTTGGATCTTGTGGCAACCTTGATTCTCCCAGCAAGCCTTATTTACATTTTCGTAAATATTTACGTCGCATTAGTTCTAGGTACAGCGTTATCGACAACTACGTTGATAGTGTTAGGAATTTCAATCGGTGTCCAAGTACTTCCGTGTGTCCTTCGCTCTGATTTAACTTATTTTGGATGGTGAGTGCTTTCTACGCCTTCAGATATGCACTTTCTATTTTCTCTTGACCTTTTATTCCGTTAATTTGGGCAGGTTCATCATCTATATAATCCTTGGAGTGCCAGTGTTCTACTTCGTCTTACCACTCTACTCATTTTCTAAAATGGATGACTTTTCGTGGGGAGCCACTCGTCAAGTGGATGACACTGTAACTGTGATGGTAGTGAATGGACATGATGCAGGTCCCACAGACAGGCATGTTGTTAATCAAAAAACTATATCGTCAACTGACTCTGATGACGAGCCACCGCGCCAGTCCTTACCTGCAACATCTTCCTGTTTAAATGAGGATGAGATGAATACGGTGCTGGCCAGTGCATTTGACGAGGTTGGTATGTAATTTCATTCTCCTTCCTTTTAGGCTCTCTTTACCAAAGTCATGTAGGCTGATGGTTGTTGGTGTCTTACTTTGAAGTACAATTACAAGTTCTTGATAATCCTTTTAGGTCTCTTTTAAGTATTTTATCTGCCATAAAATACAGTGGTTTGGGCACACCAAATGTTTTGAGATTCTATGTAAAGTGTACCATCACACAAAATATGTGATGTAAAGCAAAAATTACCGGAAGCCCCTGCAACCTTCTTGCATCTGTTCATTATTGCACCACACTTGTTCATTGTCAGGTATGCTCTGAAGAAGGAGGAGGAGGGGGGAGAAGGAAGAAAATCCTCAGTTTCAGGTTTTACTTGCCTTCTTTGCAATCTGTTTTGCAGCGTAATTGTAGGTGTTTGTAAATGATTGCAACACACTTGTTCATGGTCAGCTTTGCTCTGATGTTAGGGCATTGCTCCTGCGTAGGTGTAGAGGTAGAGTGTTGATGTAGGAACAATCATACAATGTTTGTATGAAAAAATACCTGTAAAATTCATTGAAAGAAGTGGTAATAATTCAGTAAGATGCGATTCCATTTTGAGGTCATGCTATTTGCAGCATAAAAAATCATAAGATAGTATGGTTGTGGCAGAGGGAGGTCATTTCTCTGCAGTGCACTCTGTTCATGATAAATATGCACAAGCAGTGAAATCAATTGGTTTGTTTAGCAATCCGTAAACTCATGTTAAAAGATCTAACTAATGATTAATTGAATTAATTATATTGACTTATTGATTGAGTTGTATACACATAAAAAATATTATTATTCTCAGTTTCAAGTAAAAAAAATTGATGAGTTTATTAATGTAATTCACCAATCAATTAATTAGTTAAAACAAAATAATCCATTCAATTCATTTATTGAATAGTTGATTGTTTGATTTGTTGAGATACAAATTAAATTTGTTTGATTTATAACATTGATTATTTTGACTATCTCACTCATATATTCAGTATATTGATTAATTTATTATATCTAATTTATTATATAAATATTATTGCAAATGGGGGACCTAATATGGTAGGTCAAAAGCTAATGAACTGTAACTCACTGAGAAATGAGATAATCAAAAATGAAAAGTTAAGATTTTGGAAAGAATTTCTTCCCTAATGATTGCTTTATTTATTTTTAAAATACCTAGGGAATGGCCAAATTAATGTGGAATGCTGTGAATCATAACTTACCTGCATGATTTTTTGTGATTGAGAAAGGATACATATTGTTTCTGACACATTTTGCATAGGATGGGCATCAATCAGTATAATTCCTGCAGGATTGTACTTGCAATCATTTTTATCACCAGCAACTGCAATTCTATAGTATTTTTATTGGAGTCAGTCAATACACCCATTAGAACTCTGTAGGAATTGTAATCTACACCAGTCAACACACACATTGCAATTTTTAAGGAATTGTTAACATTTTAGATTACAAATAGAGTGGTAACAATTACCATGGAATTTTAATTCCTAGATGAATCAACAACTATTATCATTCTCAAGGAATTGTATGTAAAGTCAGCCAATACATCCAGTACAATACTTTGTTGTTTGTAAAAATGTACAATTTAAAAGCAGCTATCTGAATAAATATTTAGCTTGAATAAGACATCATAAAACCAAAATGATAACAACAAGAAATATGCTACTAATCTATTGCAATTCTTACAAATTTTGGCAGTTCTCTAAGAATTGCAATAAACTAGTTTTGGAAAAAATGCAATATTTATGGAAGATATTCCATACTTTTCAACAGAAATAAAAGAATAAGTCTATACTATGTGACTGGTACCTTTTTTGGATTGAGCAAAATCAAACAAGTTTTGAATAATTAACAGATAAAATTAAGGAAAAATTTATTAATTTGATGATTGCTGCATGTTGGCTTGGCTGTGCACTTTGTGCTCACAGTGCATGTGTACACATTTGATCCCCCTTGAGGTTCTTGTTACTAGATTTGTTAGACCTTTCCCAAGAAACTTTCAATCATTTTCCTACTTGTAGGATGGCCCCATGGCTTTTCAAGTGCCTAAAGTATTGCCCAAATCAATTTCAGGAGAGGATTGAGTCATGCTTGAAACAGCCTTCATACAGCCTCCCTGTATTCTAAACAGCCTGTCTTCAACTGGAGCCCTGCAGAGCCCGTTATCCCAGTGCAACCAGAAAACAACCTTTGCAATCATGCATAGTTCACAAACAACCATGCATCAGAGTTCTAGCTAATACTGATCTGGAGGCAATATTCACATGGTGAGCCCTGCGAATGCATGCAACAGCTGTGGCATTTGACATCATATTGAAAGCAAAGAAGGCAATGTAGAGTTGTCATAAAAATTGACTTTGGATGTGAATGATTGTGATTCTGCCCACAGAAAAACACATCAATCAATCAATTTTCATGTGCAAAAAATGTATTACTGTATGTTTTACATGTAGTCACCCTTACATGCCATTTTTTCAATATATCTCTTAGATAATAAAAAAATTCGTCCTGATATTACCTATATATCTCATAACTCACAAAAGTTGGCTGAAAGAGGAGAAAGAGGAGAAGGAAGAAAATCCTCTGTTTCTTGTATTATTTGCAGCAGCTGCGAGTCCTTTTGCAGTGTGTTTTCATACTATTGCAACACACTTGTTCCTGTTGAGCTTTGCTCTGAAATTAGGGTATTAGTCCTACCTAGATAGGTAGATGAAAAGTGTTGACATAGTAACAGTCAAACAATGTTTCTATGATTTAATTCCAGCATAATTATTTTGAAAGAAGTAGTAATTATTGTGTAAGTTGTAATTGCATTTCAAGGTTGTGCAATTTACATCATAAAACATTGTGAGATATTATGATTGTGGTGTAAGGAAGGTCATTTCACTACACTGTGCTGTGTTCATGCTGAGTATGCACCAGCAGTGAAATCAATTGGTTAATTCAGTGATTTATAATGTAATATTAAAAGATCAAATCAATGATTAGTTGAATTAATTATCTTGACTAATTGATTGAGTTGTACTTATATAAAATATCACATTATTTTTAGTTTCTAGTTAATTATTCATAAGGTTATTAATGTAATTCATCAACCAATTTAATAGTATAAAGATATAAACCCATTCTAAATATATATTGAATAATTGATTATTTGATTTGATGAGTTATCCACTTAATTTTTGTTTGATTTATGAAATTGATTACTTTGACAAATCTAAACATTAATTAAACATACTGGATTAATTTAATATTTTAAATCCAGTAACGAATATTATTGCTAATGTGAGGACTCAATGTGTAGCTAAAAGCTACTGAAATGCAACTCCTTGCAAATTGAGGTCTTTCTTCCCTAACTATTACTTTTTGAAAATACTTAGGGCTAACTTAGGGAATGGCCAAATTAATGTGGAATCCTCTGCACCATAATGTTCAGCATGATTTTTTGTGATAATGAGAGGACACATGTTGTCTCTGACACATGTTACATAGTATTAGCATCAATTCATTATAATTCCTGAGGGATTGTAATTGCAATCATTTTTATCACCACCAACTGCAATTCTATTAGATTTTTATCTGAGTCAGTCAATACAACCATTAGAACTCTGTAGAAATTGTACTCTATATCACCAATACATGCATTTCAATTTTTGAGGAATTGCTATCATTTTAGATTATAAATAGTGAAAACAACTATTAAGGAATTGTAATTACTAAATGAATGAACAACTATCATCATTCTCAAGGCATTGTATATAAAGTTGGCCAATTCACTCAGTATAATTCTTTGGTCCTTATAAAAATGTAAAATATCAGAGCAGCTATCCTGTAAAGACTGTGAATAAATATATAACTTATATAGGAGAGTATTAATAATCAAATGTATAACAACAAGTAATGTACTACTAATCTAGTGCAATTCTTCTAATTTTGGCAGTTCTCTAAGAATTGCAATAAACTAGTTTTGGAAAAACATGCAATATTTATGGAAGAAATTCTTCATCATTGCTTTTCAAATTTTTGGTTTTTTATTATTCCCTGGGAATGGCATTTTCTCTTGCTTATGTCATAATAGATGTGTCTATTGCTATAAGACATGCCATTTGATGTTGAGAATGTCAAGAAATTGGGCACATGGGGAAATTGGTGAAAAATCAAAGGGCATTTGTATGATTCTAATACATACTTTTCAACAGAAATAAAATAATAAGTCTATACTATGTGACTGGTGCCTATTTTTGATCAAGAAAAATCAGACAAGTTTTGAATGATTAGTAGATGAAAATTATGGGGAATTTATGATTTTGAAAGTAGTAGTGTGTTAGCAAATGGGCTGCACACTTTGTGCTCAATGCACAGGTGTATACATTTGATCCTCCTCGAGGTTCTTGTTACTAAGTTTGTTAGGACTTTCCCAAGAGACTTTCAATCATTTTCCTACATTCCGGATGGCCCAATGGTTTTCAAGTGCCTTTAGTACTGACCACACTGATTTCAGAAGAGAAAGGAGTCATGCTTGAAACAGCCTCCCTACAGTCACCCTGTTTGAAGAAAAGCCTGTCTTGACTTGGAGCAAGGCACTGCATAGCCTGTTAGTGCAGTGTGGCCAGAAAACAACTTATTCCATCACACATAAGTTTAAAAACAACCATGCATCAGAGGCCTAGCTAAAACTGATGTGGTGACATTATTCGCCTGGTGAGCCCTGCAAATGCAAAAATGCATGCAACAGATTTGTCTTTTGAGATAGATTGAATGTAAAAAAGGCAATTCAATAGTATTGCCTTGTCATCAAAAATTAACTGTGAACATGAATGATTGCAACTCTGCCCATAGTATGGAAAGATATGAAACAATCAATTTCAGTGCAAAATATGTATTACTGTATCTTTTACATGCAGTCACCCTCAAATGCCAATTTATCAATATTGTTACTTCTTAACAAGAAAAATGAATCCTCATATTACCTGTATATCTCAAACTCACAAAAACTGGCTGAAGAAGATGAACAAGGATGAGGGGAAATCATTGTGCTAATTTGACAGAATTTTCAGTATGGATGAAAGCAATAAATGAAATTGATAAGAGCGGCACTATTATAAAGGGTTATGGTTGGTTGACATACATGCTCACTCTGTAATGAGTGCAAAAACAAAAAATGGAATAATGTACACTTAGATCCTTTAAAATCATTACACTCATGTAAAAAACATAATCAAGTTTATCACCTTTATCACGGCCCCTGATGTATTTTTATTCTTGTCTTGGAAGCAAAAATATAGGGATATTTTCATGTTTGTTCTCCTAGCAGTGAACAAGATACCACTTCAAAATAAATCTGTACCTTTACATTCCATTCTATTCACCATTTTGATATTGGATACGAGAATGAAGCATGCAATATGCTATACATGCATTGGTCAGCACATCAGATACAGTAACATTATTATCAAAAGAGAAAAGAAATCAAATTCACCCTCTTGGTGATACTTCTTGGTCTTTTACTTTTGTCCTGATAAAAACATAATTGAAAACTTGTCAAAACCTTTCTCAAGGCAATTAAGTGAATTTACCTATCATGCCTTAGCTTGGCCATCTTGTCAATTTTGAGCATTTGAAGACACAAATGATGTTGCAATGAAGTAGGCACTGAAAAATGAGAGAGACATGACTTTCAATATTTAGCATACTTTCTCAAGTTCTTACGCTTGTATTACTAAAGACCAATGTAATAAAACCGAAAATTGATTGTCTCTCTGCAGCAAACCCTGTCCACAAAAAGAAGGCAAATGCTTCTCACCGAAGACTTGGTCATTAATATTGCATAGAGGCTCAAAAGTATTGTTGCTCTCTGGGAAGCCCTTCCACTTGATTTCCACTCTACCATATTTGTCCACATTGTCTGTAAGATGCTTCACTCTCCATTCCTGCATCTTAGTACACTTATTTGACTTTTGAGAAAGGGCACTGGATGATGTTGGTGGCTTTCCTCACAGTCCCTTCCATGCATCTCAGCCATTGCAGACCCACCAAGGCAACAACTGCCTTTCAGTGACCGTATCAAGAGATGCCACCCAAACTTGCCAACCCCCAAACTTCTTCCATCAAAAGTAAACAAGGCTATCACTGTTGCACAGGGAGAGGAGATTCACCATAGTTGGGGCAGCATAAAGGTGGGCGGTGAGTTGGCAAGTGGGTACAAATCCTCCTATCCATAAAATAAATAGGGGGGAATGAGATGGGAGGCATAGAAAAAGGATAGTAATACAGTATTATGTATTAAAAACAGACAGTAATCAGACAGTAATCATGTCCGGTTACTGTCATTGCAGTAATCAGACAGAAAGTTACTGCTTGTGAGAGAGGTATGAGTCAAACAGATGTGACAGTAACCTTTACAGATTTTCTCAGCAACTTACTGATTTACTTAAAAAGTTACTCTTTTGGTTACCCATTACTGCCTCTGAGGGACAGTAACCAAAACAATAATTTGCAATATCGTCTAGGTTGCAAATTACTGTCAAGTTACTGAGTAAATACTGCTTGATCAGTAAATTTCTGTCGCTCAGGCAGTAACGGTGGTTACTGACCGCTTTGGTGTTACTGTATTTTGGAAAGTAACTAGGCAATAGTACGTAAATCTAGATTAAGTTATATTTTGATTTAGCACAGTAATCACTTGATTTAAATCCAGTAATTTTACAGACCGATTGCCACTAAAAAAATACAGATCGACCATGGCA
>JALLPD010002284.1:0-10414 GCA_036940065.1 Cyclotella cf. meneghiniana
GTTGGCTTCAAGGGAGAATGGGTGCACATACAATGAAGAAAGCTCAGATAAGCCCCATTTTACTTGGGAGTTAGTCATGGCATAGCCTGATTCACAAATCCAATTGCAGCCTAGCCTACATGATTGCAATCTCATGAAAGTGACAACATTAAAATGTCAGCAAACCGTGCACCTCAGCCCGTCACCCAGGAGTGAACCACGTTCAACTCTGCAAAAGGGCTGAGGTGTGCAATGTATTGAAGCATACTGGTTATGCATAAGAATGACATGGAGTATAACCTCCCAATCTCTGAATGCATGGGGGCACATATTTGGATCCCCAGAGAACAACTATGTGTCAGTTCATGATAAAGTAGGACTCATAAATATTATATGAGCCTTTGTCTCAAAATTCTCACAAATTTTGTATTCACGCAAGAACTTTGAGTACTTTAAGCATGTTTTTAACTGGAAAATGCACAACTTGTCAAAATCTTTCAGAATTTTGAGTAAAAAAGTAAGAAAAAGCCATGAAGACAAGAATGCTTCTCAACTTTGTCTCTTTTTTCCCACTCAAGCCTAGTAGCATTGCATATGGGGCATACACATGAGAAGAGCTTGCAGGCCAGCAAATAGCCTGAGCACTTCCTCTGGTCCAAGAAAACAAAAGAGTTCAAAGTTAAACCTTAAAATTCAAGTTTAATTAATTCTGAATCAAGTAGATTATATGATAAAAATCTTAACCATAGTCATAAATCAGATTTAATAATCCGATTTCATTGCATGCCTTGCATACTTCAAGATAAAATTACTCTTGATGTTGATACCAACAAGACCAATGAAAAATGCCGAGGAATTTTCTGGCATCAAGAATATTTTTCTCATGAAGATGAATTCTTCTTCCATGCCAAGAAATCTACACATGTGTCCATGCAGCACTATTAACAACAAGGTATCAGCAAGCAACAGAAGATAAAACCATGTCTGGCTTTGAACTCCCAACAAGGTGCCACCACAGTAACAATGGAGGAAAAAAGAACATTGTACCTAAGCATCTCCCGTGTTTCCTATATGGGAACAACCGTATGTTTTCCTTATCCGGCTAGGCAGGTGTCGAACTCTTGGCAATGCAGGATGGGTTCTTCCTACTCGAAAGGAAGGGAAAAGTCACATCATGTTTTCATCATTGCCAAAAGCAATATTGTTAATTACACTTTTCTGAGGTGTGATTAACCCAAAGTGTCTGAGCCAACACATAATCTCAGTTCTTGACAAAAGCAAAGACTGAGCAAAAAATGTTCTAGATTTTCAAACAAATAACAAATTAAAAAAGATGTAATCATCAATGTCACCTTGCCAGTGAATATTGATGTATCAAATCAGCTAGCATCTGTGAACAAGGGCTGCACCAAGAACTAGAATGCAAAAGATTATGCACATAGCCAACCAATTTTGTGCAGTGCTCTCCTTGAGCAGATATACTCTTCAGCATGGAGCTCACCACTCCAGGGCAAGACTCCTCTGGGGTTCTGAGTAAAATAGCAGATCTTCCAAATAGTGTCAAAACAAAAATTGACACTAGCTAGCACTACAAGTTCACAAAAAAACATGTTACTGAGGTTTCTCAGATCAAGAGAAACTGTTTGAGTGAGTCTACATGTTTGGAAGGAATTGCCTGCCTATCTTGACTTTTAAGTAGAAATAGATCTAAACCTACAAACACAGAGCACAACCAGTCTGAATTACCAAAAAATTATAAAAAATGAAATTTACCTTGTGAACTGTAGGGATTTTTGTTGGCAGCCATCATCAGAAATGACTGCACAACAAAAAACACTTAATTTAGTCCAAATTAATTAGCAGATGATAGTGTCCAGTTGGCATTTTAGAGAGGGTTGCTAAGTGGTTGACGATAGTTGAGCATTTTTCCAGTCAATTTGTCCCTCATGGCAAGAGCACGCTGTACTTCATTTTCAACACTTTTAATATACATGCCAAATGTGGAGACAGCAGGTTGCTGTAGTTTGGAATGCCAAATGCTTGTGTTCATAGCTGGAGGGGTGGCTAATTTTGCTTTGGCTGCTTGTTGGGCTCTCGTGTTCTTTGCAGGAGCCAAAGAAAGCATGTTCAAAGGGATGCTAGTAGGATATTTGCGTTTTTTTTCATGCAGGAGTAGGAAGACCAGGGCGTGGCTGTGAGGGGAGAGAAGCTGTAGAGAGTTGCTTTGTAACAGCACATGTGATGCATTGGTTGTCTGGTACAATGTTGTCCACTCTTGGAAGTGGTGCAGATGGTGTGAGTACCCTTGGAGCTCGTGGTTGGCATGGTTCTGAGCATTGCTATATGATCATGTTGCAGTGTTGTTGGGTTATGGTTGCATCATGTAAAATGGAGTGGAGTTGCTGAAGGTTGCTGTTGGTGGTGTGAATTCAGGATGAAATGGTTCTCATTATCTTGTCGGCGAGTGAGATGGAAGGACTTGTAATTCCCTTGTGCCTAAATTTGATGGTGTTGCTGAAGCATTCACTGTTGGTGTGCTTGATATGGCATTTGTGTGTTTGATAATGCTTGGGATACTTGTTTAAGTACCAACTGTGAATGGATTGGAAAGCCCAGGTACAGTGGGAGTCACTTTTTGTAAACTTGAACATTGCAGCACATGGGACCCAAAGGCATCTTGTTGTAGTCGAAAGGACCATTCGTATGGGCATATGCAGAAATGTTAGGGGTGGTGTTGGATTGGCATAACAGGTTGGTTGTGGTTTTGGCTTGGGGCAGTAATTCATCCCAAAGTTTGAAAAGAAAATCATCAGCTACCCCAGCAAGGATGCTGAGGAAGTGAGCTTTAAAGTTTCAGATGGCAGCTTCAGCAGCATTATGCCAATGGTATCCAGGTGGTACCAGTTTGTATGCCATCTTTTACTTGTCTCAGATTGAATCTTTCATGGCAGTAGAAATTTTGTTGTCAAGAAGGTGTTTTTTTGGGAACAATGCCTGATTGCTTGAGTCAAAGGAGTAGTTTCTCATAGGCACACTTGAGTGCAGGGTCAGTTTGATTTTTAATGGGCTCGACCAGAATTCTGCTGCTGTTGATGTCAACCATCACCATAATGTACTTATTGCTAGACTGGGAACATGTGGGGAATTGTCCGGTTTGGTTGGTGAAAACTGTTTCACAAACATCATATATGTTGACATAGACATCTTATTCTTTTCGACCATGAAGTTGGTTAGAATGGACTTTGTCAAAAGGTTTAGGCTTGGTGGAATGCACATTTTTTTGCTTTGATTGAGATGGACTTTGGGTGTTTCAGTGGTTTTGGGGTAATACTTCTTGACATGTTTTTTGGTTACTAAGGGCTAATCAACAAAATTATCAGCTTTGATTTGAGCCGTGTAGATTTGACAGAATACCCACAGATGACATGCATCCATTTGCTAGCTTGCTTGGTGGAAGGTAAGTCGTAGACACTGTTGGCTTGTTGGAGGAAAGTGCTTGCTTGTTTGGATGGCTTTCTGGGTTGCCATTGCCCTTTATGTTGGGTTGAAGGGATGCGATAGCAACAGTGATTGTCCCGTTTGCCAATATGGATGGGTTCACCCTTGCAAGTGATGAAGACATCTTCTTCACAGTGAACTGTGACACCATCTTTTTTGAAAATGAAAATGGTACCATCACCAGAGACTTTGGCCATACTCATCAGTGATTGTGGCAAGCTGTCAAATGTGTTGGCTTTGCTAGCATGTTGAAAGAAACCTGGGAAAGGGAGTTTGGATTCATGCTTGGCATGGCTGATTTCACCATTGGCTACAGCAACTTGCTTAGGAGGGGATGTAGGATAGGTAGCTTGGCAGCAAGCCAATCTGTGTCATTGAGATAGTGGTCATCTGCAATTGAATTGTAGGTGCTCGATGGAAGATAATTGATGGAGAAGATGCATACTTGGTCAGAATTGTCAAATTGTATGTTGTTGGCTTGTCAGAAAAATTGCAAGGTATGTTGAATGGCCATGGCAAATGCATATCCCACATTGCGGCCATTTGTAGAATGGAGATGGGATTGGGTTGCATTTGTTGGCCTTTGTTAATGGCCAGACTTTTCTGGGATGGGTCGTTTTTGGCTTTGTCAGTATGAATGTCTTCAGCCTAAGTGATGTGATTGTCAAGTAATTTGTTTTCTGCAGCAATGTGAACTTGTTTTTGTTGACATGCTAATAATTTCTTGGGGGCCTTGCATTTGTATGTGCTAGGGACCGTTTTATTTTCCAAGGGTTGTGTTGATTCAATGTTGTTGGGTGGGTCTGCTGCATATTCAGGTAGGGTAGCATATAAGTTACTAAGGTGGTTGTAGAAATAGAAAGATGGTTTTGGTTTTGAAATTGGGTTAGTTTTACAACCCTTTTTAACCTCAATCCAATCATTCTGTGATCTCTCCTGAACAGCTGGTCCACCCTGTCATTTCTTGTCCTTTTTGTCCTTGTCTTTGAAGTGCTTTTGTGTCACATAGTCAACACCAAGCTTCTTGCAAACCCACTCCAGTTGCCAGCCCTTTTGTTAAGGGTTGAAAAAACTATCCTCCTCCAAAATGTGATAGTGCATGGCACACCGCTTTACTTTGTTGCAGGGCTTGCACTCAATGCTCTCATAGCAGTCACCTCTGGAATGACTCCTGCTCCTGTCCCAACAACTGTTGCTACATCCACACCAATCCCTGTGTCCCTTCATTTGCGAGCAACAAGTGTTAGCGGATGAATCACTGTCAGAGGTTGTGGTAGAGGCCTGTTCAATTGTTGCCTCATTGTCAATATCGTAGTTGCCATTGCAACCATTGAGTAATTGCATGACAAGGTTGACAGCCAATGCAGGTTGAGCCACTGCCGTGGGTGCTTCCAATAGATTGTGAACCGCATCTGCCCCCATGAAGAGGGAGAGCATGTCCGGGATGTTTGTTCATTGTGGATGTGATTGTACTGGTACTTTGGGCAGATTGCTTTGAAGGCGGTGTGAAAATCCTATCCCCATTTGTTTTCTGAATGGTTTGACTTGATGAAGTAAAAGGAATCCAAGGATGGACGGTCCAACAACAATGCCGATGGATCTAAGCCTGACTGCATTGGCATTGAGGCCATTGGAGTTGGTGTTCACTTTCAATTGGAAGTTGAAATTTGTGTTGAGCACCGTGTTGAGTTGGGCATGAACTTTGTTGGGAGTGGAACAATCGGCGCCATTTCTGATGGCCTCCAAAAGTTGCTCGATGGTCCAATCGTTGATTGATTTGAAGTCAGAGCCATTAGCAGTGCGGAGGATGGAGTCAGTGATGTTCTTGCAGTTGTTGGTGATGGCTGCATCAATTGCCTCTTTAACTCCGGTGATCATTTGGACGCACATGTTGATTTGTTCAGCTTCATCGTTGGCATTGGTGCATGATGTAATCTCGGGAGTGTGGGTTTTTCCAGTGGGTTCAGCATGTGTTTTCCTTGTGGTGAGATTTTTGTGGTGTTGGAGGACAGAAGCAGTGGTGTGGATGTTGGTAGACTTGATGGTGGTGAGTGCAGAGCCGTTGTAGCATAATTTGAGGGCCCTGTCATGGTTGGTGCTGCCGCCGGGGATGAATTGTTTCTTGAGGTCACATTCAAGTGTGTCGATCCAGCTGGAGGCAGATTCGACATTGTATTGTTCTGCAGCATTAATGGGGAGCTCGTGTTTGGTTAGAAAATCAAGGACAAGAGTTTTGGCTGAATAGCGGGTGGTCACAGTGACATCTGCCATGGTTGTGCTGTGGGGATTGTATTAACCAGAACTACTGAAGAGCTGTTATCAAATTGATAATCATGATCTAACTGTTCTGGTTAATTATGATTATCTATTTGATACTGCTATCTGTGAGTGCATTTGTTGTGTCTCTTGTGTACTGAGTTAGCACAGTGAGTGGGACTAAGTTCCAGGTGGAACTAGGGTCATCAATCAAAAGGGCTGATAACCTGTGTATGTAGGTTGGCTAGCAACTGATTATTCTGGCTACATTCTGTCCAGTGGTTGAGTACTGATGAAGTACTGAGTACTTTGTAAGATCTACTGACTACAAGTGATCATCTCAGTCTAAATGAGTGGTACAAGATGGTATGAGCGCACTTGGAGTGGTACCTTTCCCTGAATATCTGTACAAGGAATATGCAACTATGCTGTAGACCAGTATGTTGTGGGTTGTAATAAGCATGTGTAGTTTGTATCAACTTTTGGTATTTAAAGGTTGCAATCTTGAGCTATGTAAAAATCTCTGAGAGAGCTGTGGTCTGGACTGCATCTCTATGGGGACTCCTCTGACTGACAGAAGGAGCAAAGAGAGAGTTTCTTAGCAATTGCACATTAATAATAATTTCACTTTTCCCATCAACTTTCAATTATTTCCTCAATTTACCTATCAATGCCTAACTGACTATTATAATAGTCTATAAAGATGGTAACCCTACTGTCTTTGAAGATGTCCTTCGCTTTTTCTTCCATAAAAATCTACACCTCCAATCATGTCCACTTCTGAAAACAGTGTGACTCATTTGTCCACATTCTGCATGGCAATGTCTGGTCCCATGATGTTTGCCTGATTGCTTGTTGAGTTCATTTTTGTGTTGGGGGGCCAGTAGAAAATGAAATAATTTTGAGATTGAACAAAATGAATATGGGCCCTTACATTTAAATTAAATAAAGGAATTGTTATCAGATTGCATAATTTGGGGGCCCTTTATTTCTTCTAGTTCAATTTTGTTGGGTAGAAATTTTTTACACATCCAAAGTATGCTGATAAATGTCCTTAATTTTTTGTATCTACCACAAAATGCAATCTATAAGAACACCCTTGGTCATAGTCACACTTTGCAAAAAATGTCAAATTCAGGGACATTTTTTCTAGCCTTTAAAAACTTATTTTTGTAGAAGTTAAGTGGAACTAGATTGTTTCAAGAAAGATTTGCCCATATGCTGGGCTCCTCATAACTCCTCTTTGTTCTTGATATATGGCATTCCCTGCAAAATTCACCACACATCACCTCATTATTTTTGGTGGGCTTACATACCACCATCTAGATTTTTCAGCAAACTGAAGTTGTTTCCTTCTCTCCCACCTCTGGAATTACTTGTTCCAATTGTTGGTTTTATTGCTACCAATAATAGGCGCACTTGCCCGGAGCACCTTGTTGGTTGTGGAAATGCTCTTTTGTTGGAAAGACCATTGAACATTTGCAGAGTCTTGTGTGGCTTTGAAAGACTTCTCCGAGTAAACTGGCTAACAGTTTTCTTCTTTGTGATGAAACTGATGGTTGCAATATTGCTTTCTTCCCAAGAGAACATGCAGTTGGTGCAAGGGGGTTGTTCTTGGATGATGTACTTGTGAGGCTGCTGGCTGCTGGAGGTATACACTCGCAAGCATCCCAACAGCCACTGTTGTGCACTTTATCACCACAATTGGAGGGATGTGGTTGCAGAGATTGTATATGACAATCAAAGTTAGTTGATCGTTTTTAATAATTAAACTAAACAATGTGTTAAGACAAATTAACCTTAAATTCACTAATCAATTACCAATATTAATAGTAATTAGCTTACCCACTCAAATCCCCCTTTTCCACACTCTCTTGCAGGTTTCTGTTTTTAGCATCCAATACACTTCAACACCCCATGTTGCCATCAACTTGCAAGGTGGTGTTTCTCCGGCATTGCCATTGGCTCCCTCCAAGTATTGAGAATGGAAATGAAAGACACTGTTTCATGAGGGGAAATGGGACCTCTAGTCAGAAAGACAACAACAAAAAGGTGAGCAGTGAGTGGGCAATATTTAAAAACTACAGTAATATAAAGACAATTTGGCGGAAATGATGAAAGGTATAAAAAATGAGATAGAAGCAGAGTATTCTACCATAAAATTGGTGATAAAGTCACCTAAAATGTCTTCAATTTTGATGATCTCACTGAGTTTTGGTGAGGAATCAAGCAAGTAAAATAAAATAAATACAGACCATAGTTAGTACCATATTATTATCCTTTTTATTATGCCTCCTCTTGTTCCTCCCAATTTAGTTTAGGGATAGAAGGCTTTGTACCCTCTTGCCCACTCATCACTCACCTTTTTTTGCCCACACCGTGGCTAATCCCCTCCCTCTCAAACTGCAATCTTGGTATTTACTTTGGATGAAAGAGGTTTGTGAACTTGAAAATGGGATCGCAGAGTTTCATTGTGATTGCCATTTCACATTTGCGGACTGCATCATAATCGAGCTTTCTGATTGCAAAAACCTATGTGATCACTCATGTGATTTGAAGTAGTACTGCACGAGCATATTTCCGAATTGTGGTAGGTTGTGACTAAAAGTTATTCCATTTCTTTTGTTGATGTTGAAAAAATTACTTTACATTGTAAAAGAATTATTATTCAAATTTTATTTCTTGTCACTGATTTTGGCAGTCTGCAATGACTAGGATGCATAGAAAAGACTGCTCGGAATGTTGGGAGTTTGTTTGGTGCCGTTTGTTGGCAGATGCAACAATCCAACAAGTCTACCTATTAGTTATTTCAGTTTACATTCAAACTACTTATATTAGTCAATTAGTTTTGTTTTGTTAATATAAAAATAAATTAGTTTACACTCTAAATCTATAACTGGGCTCTCCCATTGTTGAGATCAAAACAAGCTACAAGATCATCCGTTGCCATTGCCAGCAGTTGTAACATTACACCAAAGCCATGCAATATTCTCACCAGCAGCAGCACGATGCTGCAACCAATATGGTGCACATCACATGTGTGTCCATTGTTTGTGACAAAAATACCATCAATTGGCAGGAGCCATTCCGGAGGTGGGAGTAGTGCAAAACATTTTTGTCATCAAATAATTACTACCATGCACAACATATGTAAGACGATATAACCTAATTTGCTGATCACCTGCTTTGTTACCAAATGGATACCCAACTGGACAGACCATCCAACATCAAAAATAGAATTCTGAAAGATTGTGCACTGAAGATTTTTTATCACAAAGTTCATGTGGCATATATACACTGGTTTGTATACTATGCAGTCATATTGTATGGTACTTTTACGGTGAAAAAAGACCTATGTAAGCTTGATAGATTAGACAAATCACGATTTGGGAATGGTATCTATTACCAACAATTTAACTAATACAGTAACATTGGTCGAATAATTACAATTAGATTGATGTGCACAACCCAAAAATTGGTGACATGATTGCAAGGGGGTATCTTTTGTCCGTCAGAGATTTATGCCAAATTAGATGATCAGGAAATTAGGTTATATGGTCTGTTGTAAGCCTACCAAAAAGCAAGGTGATGTGTGGTGATGTGTAGTGAGTAATGCAGCAATGAGTCGTAACTTTTCAACCACAATGAGTTACCGGGAGCACACACATGATTGTATTGGTCTCGCAATGGAAAATCTATTTATATGGAATGCATGTGGAGAACTGGCTTTAAGGACCCGAGAACAAGAAATGTCCAGAAAATAGGTGAAATTTTGTAAATGAGATGATCTCACTGATTTCATTTTTCACCAGTTTATATGGTATGTTTTTATATTTTTATGCTTCGTTAAGTTACATGGTTATTTTATCCAAAAAAACTCCATATCATAGACACTGTCCATTGACCAAGGACATGGTAGGGGGTGTCAGAGTTTTTCCTGAGACCGTGACCAAGGCCGCATAGTTTTGTGTTTTTGGCTATATTAGAGATACCATGTACTTAGGCCCCTGCTTGACAATCTCATCTTGTCTTAGGGAAACTTTGACAACCCACACGTACTTACTGAGACAATGTTGCCATGTTTTTCATACCTTTTTGGGAAAATATCATTTTCTGTCTTCGGCCTGCCACCACCAATAATTCACAGATTCAGCAACCTCACTACACCTCTCGACCGCAACACAGCAAGACAGGCAACCTGCTAAAAATATCTTCTTTTTAGCAAATAATTTTGGGCAATAGTCGTCACTTCAGTCATGATGAAAGTAGTCGGGTCGTCACTTGTCATCAGTTGGGTCATCCGAGTCGTCAGTTAATTCTTTAACTGATGACAAACGGGTCATCACCCATCGTAACTGACAAGTATGGTGGTTGTCACGGGGCGTAACTGACGACTCTGGTGGTTGTCACCGGGTCGTAACTGACTACTCTGGTGGTTGTCACTGGGTTGTAACTGACGCCTCTGTTGGTGGTCACCAGGTCGTAACTGACCACTCTGGTGGCTGTCACCGGGTTGTCATGAGGTCGTAACATGGGTATGGTACCTATGGTATTGTACTGCCATATAATTTCAAGTATCCTTGTATATTATCACACCGAACTTATCCTGTGTTCTGGTCTGTCCCAATGAGGCGTAACAGGGCATTAGCCCTTTCCTGCATCCCCCGCCACCCTTGATTTT
>JALLPD010002285.1:0-10410 GCA_036940065.1 Cyclotella cf. meneghiniana
TCTTGAGGTGTTGGCCAGACACCTCAGGCAGACCCAGCAGTGTGCTCGGCTGTGTCTTAAGAATGATTGTTGTAAGGGCAATATGCTGTAAGAAAATGTAAATGCAAAAGCAATCTCAAAGGAGAAAATGAAAGCACTCACCCAACCTGTAATCTTCGAGAGATCAATCTTGAATACTTGAAAAACGCGAAGCACACCCTCTAATTGCAAACTTCCACTAAAGATATCTTAATTCCATCCCTAAATCTTTCATTGCATTCCATATTCTCTACCCAAAGACTCTGTTGCTGTGAGTCCTGATAGGGCTGCTCTTAATCATACCACAGCACGACGACGTGACCCTACGGGAGCAGTCCAATAAGTGCCGTTGAGATGACACTCAAGTCCCTTGAGGATTCGGTGAGGCATGTTGTTGAGAGCAACATGCACTTGTTTGGGGCGGACATTTTCACTTGCTTCGAAAGATTCATCTGCTTCGACTGGCATAATGCGGCTGACGGATGCCAATTGGGGGTTGTTGATGAGGCGGCGAGATCGTTTGCTTCTTCGTTGCGCAATGTCGTCGATTGAAGAAACAACCACGGGAGCCACTGGGTTTTCGAGTGACACATGGAAACTCGTAGGAAGATTCGGAGTACCAAAGCTGAAGCGTCCGGCGATACGTTGAAGGATGGGCCTGTGTTCCATGAATGGTTCATCGGTGACAAGAGAGATCCTAAAGCCACCTATGGTATCTCTACCCCAGCGAATGCACCCACACCCTTTGATGTCGCATTTGGCGCACATGGGATTGCTCGCCACCAAATCGATTGGCTTGACCCTGACGATGCCGTCCCATTGAACACGGTTGGCGGTCATGCGAGCTGCGCCCTTGCGGAGAATTGCGGGGGGACGAACGGCGGTTGCGTCGCGGTTGCTTGCCAAAGAAGCGGAGGAGGTGTCGATGGAATGAGCTGCATTGAAGCTGCTGCGAAGGCGGTTGCGAATGGATGAAAGCATGGTTGATGTTGTTGAGTCGGTCGATTGGGTACAAGATTGTTGAAAAACAATTTGTGAGAACGGCAGGATGACGGATGGTTATTTGGTTTTAGCACCAACAGTGTGAGTCGTGATCGTCTTGTTTGACAAGATACTCATCAGCGCATGTTTCGATTCATGTTGGTTTCCAAGACATGCCAAAGAATGCGGAATGGTATCACCGCTTCTCGCGTCTATGGATGCAAAAATTTGACTGCCATGATTGATTTTGTGAGACGGACGATGGCATTATGTGGAAGATGTGAGCATGTCATCAGGTGTCATTAGGTCATCGTGGAGAAGATAAGTCATTACCTTTGACATTATTATAAAATAATAATGAATATTTTAAGACCTAGCTTAGTTGAATATTATCTAAGCTATGGCATCATAGGTTGCGGCATCAAGAATCTACCAACGGACAAGTGTCATCCATTTATCCTGTCATGATCCTCCGCCATGTTTAGCCATGTTCCCCGACTCTAATTTACTGTATTGCATGTACCCCTCTTCACAAAACATCAATTCATTCTATCAAGATGGCCACCACCCATCAATCACATGGCATAAAACGCAAGCGATGCCCCAGAAAAGCGACAGCCCCACAAAATGATGTCGTCGCCAGACATATCACATCCAGTCCACCACATGCGTTGGGCTGACGACCACAGCAGCGACAGACAACAGTCGCGTGCCACTCACCCCCTAGACATCATCAATGACACAATCGACTTGACACAAGACCCTGATGCAGAAATCATACACTCCATTCATCCACGGCGTGAAAGGAGGAATCGAAAGCTTACGGACTTTTACAAACCCATGAGTGATTCGTGTTCGCCAGCATGTGCCATCGAGAGCAAAAGAAAAACGAATTCATCTGACATTGCCAACAAGTCACGATCTCCCAAGAAGAAGAAGCATACGCAAGAACACAACAAGAATTGCATTGGTTCCCGAGTAGCGAAATATTTCGGGACGCAACTCTTCCTGGGCACCATAACATCGTGTGACATCTACTATCATGTCTTGTACGATGACGAGGACGAAGAAGATTTTGATGGAGAGGAATTGAGGGAAGGCTTGGAGTTGTACGGGAGAATGGGGAGAGAATTCTATAATAATCAGAAGACGAGGAAAGGGGAAAAGAGAACGAGTTCTAGTGTAAAAGAAAGATTTCATGTTGCACCATTGTCAGTGGAGCCTGCGAGGACACAAAAAATCAACGAATCAAAGCAACATTCTACAACATTTACTTCTCCTACAAAATCCATAACACCAAAAATGCACAAACCCAAAGTGCACAAACACCAACCACCATCGATCGGCCCCACTCTTTTCGATCTACACAATGTCACCCCCACTCACATCGATGCCATCAGTCAACTTCTTGGTACAAATCACAGCACCCATGCAGTATTGATCACCGAATTCTTCCTTTTTTGCTACGAAAGACAATTGGTTTGGAAACGGAAACGATCAGGTGTATTGGACGGAGAAAATCTTACGAAGGATGGGAAAATGGCGAGGAACTTCTTTTGCAATGTCTATCGTGAGCTGGATCGAGGGACGTCATATTTTCGTGGTAATTTGATTCGTCACCGAACTCGCTCGAATGGCAGCCACTGCGGTGCTGGGTATAATTTAGAGGAGGTGTTGTGGGATTCAATATGTTATCGATTAGTCAATAAGATTGAGACTTTTGAAAGATTTGGAAGCATCCCTTATCGAAGAGAGTGGAATGCATTTGTGCATGGGACATTAAAACCGTTGTGGAAGGGATATGACATTGTGTTTACTGGTGCGCATCAAACAATAGGCAGAGATCGTTACCTTGACACAATGAATTCCTTATGTGAGAACGATGGTGCGTTTTTAAAGGAGTTGGCGGGGCAGATATCAAGGGCCGCAGATCTCAGAACGTGCTACAATACTGTGCTACGAGTCAGAAATGTTGGAAACTTCTTAGCGTGGCAGGTGATATGTGACCTCATGGAAGCTCGGGTTGTGCGTTTTGCAGAAGACGAATGGGTGAAGCTCGGTCCTGGAGCTATCAATGGCCTGAAAGTTATATTTGGGGATTCGCTGAAAAAAGGTCCCGAACTGCTCAAAAAAGCTGTGTTCCTTCGCGTGATTCAATCTCATGTATACCAAGCGATGGAAATTACCTTCCCAAGGTTTATCGGCCGAGACATGACCTTGAAGAATATTGAGCATGCTTTATGTGAGTTTTGCAAGTACAAGAATGGCAGCGTCACAAGGAAGTTTGATTTGGACGGTCATGGATCGCGGTCACACCTTGATTTCTCGAAGGGCTGTCAGGTCTGTAACGTATCATTGGGGAGGTCTTTGTTCAAACTATGTGATCTTTGTCGGAGTGGGTATTGCGGTTGCTGTTCCGCCGATAGAGGAGAAGCAGCTGGGGATGCGTGGCTGTGCTCACATTGCATCCAGATAGAGTATCAACGCGGTGATGGGAATTCGTGCATAGTGCGCACTAGAGAATAGGCGGCAACTATGATTCCCTCCGCTCATGCCATCAAAGACGAAGAAGTAACATCGCATTTTCGTGGAGGACAGAGATTGGAAGAACTAATCTAATATCAACATTAAAACAGTTACATAGGTGATGACTTTAGTTTATTTCGAATGTGAGTCACCATTTACTATGTACAACGCTGTTGAGAAGGCAACACTAAACCAATTGATGATTCTTTCTCGGGATAGGCTAGATGCTTCAATGTTCATGAAGAATTTTGCACTATCCGTCATTCCTAAGTCGTTAAAATGAGACGTTCGTGTCAAGATGAAAACAATGCAACGTACACGTGCACAGGAATCATCCGTCATTAGAGTGGTCTCAAGGCTCATAAAATCATTTCCGGTTCGATAGAAAAGGTTTTTTTGTCTACACGAGTTGGGGGAAGAGATGAGGGAGAAACTGACTTGCAACAAATATGAATAAACCACTTCGCAGAAACTTCCTCATCTCAAAAATCCCAACCCGCTTACGAGGATCAGGACATGAATGCCGTGCCTCCTGCTCGTAAAGATTCATCTGGTGCACGACGATAATACTTTTCGTGACTTTCGGCTGATCCCTCTCCATATGGATCTTTGGCTAAGTTGTACAATTCGTGAACAAGAGAATAGTCTGCTGCGATGAATTTACCACCATCGGCCTTGGTGTAGGCGTCGACAAGCATCCATTCACGCAAGGTATACTTGGGATTAGATAGACGCATTCGCTCTTCAGGTGGAAGTATTGAGTCAGCTGATGGTAGAGACATCGCGTGCTTGTGACAACAAACAAAAGCCTTGTGCCACTTTGGTAACCAAGACAAGAGCGATTCGCGGTGTTCATCTGTAAGAGGATCGTAAAAAGGATTGGTGCTTTCATTTCCAAGCAAAATTGCCAACATTCTCTCCGGGTCAGGAGAAGAATCCATTTCAGTGATGATGCTTTTAGTTGGCGAAAACTCGGTTGCAACGTAAGTGAGCTGCCTCCAGAAAAGAGTCCAATCTGCTCGTGCTGTTCGGAGCAATGGTTCGATCTCTTCCCACAACTTGTCGACTTCCTCAGCCATGTGTGACGGAGCCAATTCTAGACCCATCTTGGAGTTAATGGCTTTGTCGACCGCCTGAGAAAATACTTTTTGGGCCTTGACAAGAATTTCGTCACGTATCTCATCCGCGTTGCAACCATTGGCATCAATTATAGGAAGAAGACTTTCGACGAGGACGGCAAAATTCGCGTATCCCGCTTTTGGTTGGTTCATGAAGCCGAAGTGATCGCCAGATCCAGTCCATTTCGCGGAGAGCGGATGCTGTTGAATACGGTAATGTGAAAAATGCGTAAATTAGTGCGTCATTCACAGAGTCAACAGAGAGGGCAATGAACTTACGTAAACATCCAAAAACCCAAATGGCCCGTAATCCATGGTTCGCCCCCCAACAAGGCAGTTGTCTGCATTAAAATTTCCCTGCACAAACCCCACTCTAACCCACCCTGCCACCATCTCCGCAATCCTTTTCATGCTCGCATTCATCAATGCAAGTGCCGCAGCGGTAGCATCTTTCATCTCCCAAAATGGAGCATACACTTCATCAAAGTATTCCCTGTAACAAGCATGCCACATCATATCTTCCAATTCTTGGTATTGCTCCGTCTCCTTAATACTTGCCACTTCAATTCCATCATCTCCATCACCTTTCACCATCTCCACGCGACGAGCAAACAAGTCCAAATGGCCGATCCTCACAAAACTCGTCGCCACTCGCGTCGTAATGGCACACTTCTCTTCGACCATAGTATCCGGGTCGGCCTTGGCCTGCACGCTCAGTTGACTGATAATTTCTCGTTTTTCCTTCTCCGAATACTGCGCGAGACGCGGATCGTCCATGGAGGGCACATTCACCTGACGCCCCCTCGAGGAATACCAAGGTCTCATACTTTTATCTCCATCGATTCCGTCGGATACGATGAGACTCAGGGCGCGCGTGGTGGAGATGCCGAGATGGTACATGGCCTCAGAGGCGAGGAATTCACGAATGGAAGAGCGAAGGACGGCGCGTCCGTCGGCTCCGCGACAGAAGGGAGTCTGTCCCGCTCCCTTGAGTTGTAGTTCGTATCGCGATGCGTTGGCGGGGTAGAGTTGTGAAATGTCACCGTTGGTAAAGGATTCGAATGATTTTGGGATGAGGACTTCGCCAATGCTTATGGCTCGACCGTCGCCGTATCCATCACCTGTTCCATACGGACACTGGACATTGCAAAGAGTGGTGAGCGGAAGTGAGGTGAGTCATTTGTCGAGTCATGACTAGTCGACAGACTTCATCATTGACTCACGTTGCTCGTATATCTTCTTCCCATAATACTCAAAGCATACGGAGTGGCCCACGTCTCCACCTCCCCGATCCCCTCATGATCCAGCGTGGCACCGTCGACATCTCCGGAAAAGTACTTGACGAACGCCTCGCTCTCCACCTCCCACGAATTCAATCTCAACTCGTCGGCCAATTCTCGACTGTAGATTACCAACTTGGGATTGGCAAGTGGCGTGGGACGAACGCGCACATAATGCCCGTTGTATACGGGTCGTCCCGGATGAGCTCCCCCCAATCTCGATCGCAACGCCAGGCTCTTCTCCAAATTGGATGGCGTTTCGGGGGCCAGTTGTGAGAGGTAGGAATGATGAAAGGATTGAAAAAAGGTGGTGAGGGGAGGATACTTCCTCGCGGCTTGTTCGGCGGCGGATCGAACCGATGGATCGGTGGAAGCCGCGGCCGATTCTGCGGCGGACATGACGGAATTTCCGGCGAAGGATCGTTTAAGGGAAGCGAAGGCGGATTTGTGCAAGGATGTTCGTTTCATATCCCGTGCGGATATTCCGTGAGAGCTTTTGCTGATCCCGTGTTTGCTCTTGCCCAGGGAAAATACGGAGCTATCTTCCGATTGGGATCGCCGTCTGGTTCTGTGATTGGCGACGAATGCCGCGCCTCTTTCGTTGAACTCTGGCTTGAATGCGGAGAAGGCCGATGCGGCGTCCTTGGCGCGGGCCCTGACCGATGCGGCGGAGGAGGAGAGACGAGACGCCAGTTTCTCCGATAGTTTTTCGGAGGTACTCTCGTCGTCGAACAAGTTGTTGATGCTGTCTCGCGTTGCGGCTGGGTGATGAACCGCACTGCCGCCGTTGTTGATGCTGCCGCTGTTACCGCTTTGAACCACGGAAGCGGTGCCGGTGCTGGTGCTGTTGGCTCCGATCCCCGAAGAAGCAGCCGCAAGACTCAATCCGACCGTGACTAAGGTGCCACCAGAGCTTTTGCGAAGAAAGGGAAACTGGGGCTTGATACTTTTCTTGGTCTGCTGCTGCTGCTGCTGATGATGATGATGATGATGCTCCGGAGTCTTTTTGCGGAGGTTGGGGATCACGTCTTGAGGATCGCAGGCCGAAGACCTGGATTGCTTTTTCCTGTATCGAGCGGAGGCTGCGGTGGGCATAGAATTGATGCAATTATTCTTTTTTGCTGGCGGTGTCGATCCAGCAAAATGATATGATTGTGAATGGGCAGAAAGAGGAACAATCACAGAAAGGGAAGGAGGGGAATTGCAGACAGCGTGACGAATCAGGACATCCCCGCGTTACAAGACCATTCACGCAGGCAGGGTGATGTGGTGCGCTATCTCGGCTCGTTAAAAAGACAGACGAAGAAGGGATGATTCAGTTGTGTCAATATATCTGTTTCTGTGTATGGTATGGTGCAATGAAGAAAGAACGTTATGTCAGGAACAGGAAGGAGCAAAAATGAAAGTTGACTTCTACTCTACTTCTAGCGAAACTCATAACAAAATCAACACGTAAGAGCCAGAAGGGTTCTTTCACCTAGGTCATGTCGTGGAGGGTCGTGGACGTGGTGAATGCCTAATTGGTAGGATCCGGTATCGGATACCATACACTCACAGTCGACGAAAATGACTGCCACATTGGCTTGTCATGCTGATGTGAGTCAGATTTTTACCTTTACAGGCATACGACAAATTTTTGTCGAAATCACCTCAACTTGAACTTGAGGAAGCAGATTATGAACGAGAGGTATGGATGCATTTTAGGAGCGGATAAGTAGGTAATTTTTCTGTCACTTCTTGACCCTACCTTCTCCACTCTTACTTGGTGGTGTGAGCTGTTGCAGTGTTGTTCGACTTGCGTTTCTCTAGATTTCTCTCCTCACACCCATCCTCGCATCCAAATCCTCCCCAGACCCTCCCAAGATATCTTTTTGGACACCAATTTGTACAATGGCACTGAACACCCTCCTACAACTGACAATATTCGCCCAACTCCTCACAAGTTGTCTGTGTTATTCTCCTTCCATAAGTCAGTACAATGGCCATGTTTCATCGTTGACGAGACTGCCGCACAGATTTCCATCGCATTATCGTAGATCTAGACGGAAATTTGATGAATGCCGAATGTTCACGTTGGATCCTTTTCGATTGAGATCGAGTATATCCATTCACGACGATCTAAACACTCAAACCATATCATATGATGACAGCGCAGACAATATCGTGCATCCCCATCCATCGGATGGCACACCGAGCGCTGAAAACATAGCAACAGAAGCACACGACAAAAATGCAATGACCGACAAGCCAACTTCATCGACGTCAATGTCGCCTGCAGCCCAATGGCACCAGCGTCGTCATCAAGAAATGCTACAAAAATACCGATCACAAATCCTTCCCCTGGAGCGTGACAGCAGTAACTTCCTCGCTCTATCTCTCCTAGCCCTGTCCAACATTTCGCTTCTGGCTCTCTCCTTACTCAGTGGAAAGGTACCCATTCCAAAAGTCATATTACTCGCCATCTTTCCCGGATCCATGTTCTCTCTGTGGACCCTTCAAATACTGCACGATTGCCTCCATGGATCCCTGTTTCCCAAACGAAATACATTCGCCCTGCCCCTCGTCGGGCGGACCACACGAAAATCATTGCAAAACGCTCTCTTGTTCTGGGGATCCATGCCCTCGGCATTCGGATACTATCTCTACTTGAAATACGGGCACTTGTCTCATCATACATCGCTCGGCGATGCAGAAAAGGTGTCGTTGAAGACATTGTTTGATTCCGATCGAATGGAATTTGAAGATGGGGATATGCTGTTTGTAGCTCATCGCATGAAATTAAAGGGGGAGGTGGGGCCAAGATTTCGATTGGGAAGAACAGAGAACAAAAAGGAGGTGGTTATATCGATTAGTAAAGGTGGTTTCGGTTTGTGGAAGGAAGGCCATCCGATTAGGAATGCAATCCTGTTCGCATCCTCTTTCCTTTATGAGCGTTTCATGCTCATGGTCAATGATGTGATTGTGGCATTGACCGGGCGGAATTATTTCTTTCCAAACAAACCGAAGCAGTTCCATGATGAATGTGCAATGTATTGCCGGTGTGCCGTGGCTGTCCGGGCTTTGTTGTGGAAAATTTCCGGGTGGAAATCGTTGGTATTCCTGTACCTTTCGGAAACTTTGTGGTCGATACCGCCTCATCCGGCGTGCGCCATGTTTGTGACGAATCATGGGTCGACGATTGATGAGATTACAGGAGAGTGTGCCCCCTCCTCTTCCACGTATGCAGGAAGGTGGTATTCAATTTTCACACTGGGTACGAATTATCACGTGGAACATCATGATTTTCCGACGATTCCATTGCATCGATTGGGGAAATTACGAGAGATTGCTCCAGAGTATTATCGGGCCGGATCAAGGGATAATTTGCTGAGGATTATGGCGAAGGCTTTTAGTAGGCCGGAATTTTATGCCTGTATGGATGCAGGAGTAATGATATAGAAAAGCTTATGGTTGTACTTTCGTTTTTGGATGCATCGTTGGTGCCGGCCAATCAACTCTAATCAACACTTAACGTAATACCGCAAACACATTGTAATATAATATTAAAAGCTAATTTATGGTATTTTGATATGCAGTTGACGATCCTCGAAAGAATGTTTCAACTATCGGCAAGATTAACGACTCTAGTTCACTCACGTCAGAAACATCTAGGTGCCGAGAAAAATTCTAGCTGCAAAGCATCGACGAATAAGACGACTAGAAGAATTTTTTTGCGTTTGTTGCCCTGCCGTCTCTTGTACTGTAATTATAGCATGAGTTGGAGAATGCTGCCTCTGTAGCCGGGCTCTCTGTTCCCTTTGAAGCATCAGAACGCTAATTGAAGCCATAGTAGCAATGATGAGACGTTGTGGTTTGATGATGCGCTGTCGATCTGTAGCGGTGGTCAAACAAAGTAGTTTTTTTTGCAATTTATGATCAGAGAAAATGATGAAACCGAACTGAACTGGGTACAATACTTTCCAAGCAGTCGTGGTTCGCGATGTAACCTGATATATTTTTTCTCATGTGTATTATTTGCTCTCATTTTCAGACTGCTCTTCTGATGATTGATTGCCATGTACAATGCCATAACATATGAGGTCTATAACTGCTTATAAGATACCTTTTATCGCATATTTAGCAGCATGTTGACTTGAAGTTGAGACTGTTGATTTGCAAGATTTTTTGCAGTTAGAGAGGTATGACCAAGGCCAAGAATCAGCCTCATTTACCATAAATTGTACGGTGCGTAGGCCTCAGATTCTGTAAAGTTTGGCTTTGTTAACCCTGGTCCGAAAAATTAATGGTGACACTGGTCACCATATTTTTGAAATTTAAAAAAAAGCTTATGAGGGTGCCCCAATTATGCCGCCAAGCGATCAGACATCAAGTTCATAAGCAATACCATTGGTGGGTAACACTAGGGGTTGTCAAACTTTTTTCTATGATCATCATCATTATGATTACAAAAATGCACAATCTCACTATTTCGATTATTTAGTGGCGTA
>JALLPD010002286.1:0-10429 GCA_036940065.1 Cyclotella cf. meneghiniana
ATTCCCAGGCCAGATCGCCTGTTTCAGGCCAGTGTGATTCATGGCCTATGTCAGTTTCTATGAGGCAAAATTCCACATACAATGTTTCCACACCATGACAATTTCTGGCACAGCTGCCACATCACATCCTACTTGAAAAATTTACTGCATTACCAGGTTGACCATGATTACCCTCATCAGCACATCACCTGTGACCATCTTGCTGGCTGGTTTGGTCTGATTTAACCTATTTTGCAGCTGCATAAACAAAAAACAGAGAGGGGCATTGGTGAGTTTTTGCTGTACTTACTCCCCCCACACATCTTTGTTTTTCTTACCATTTGATTTTCATTTTATCTGCTCCTCCAACATGGTTTGAATAATTAATAGCAGGTGAAATAACAACAACAGGTCATCACCCTTTCCTGATTGTGAGTGAAGCAAAGATGAAGGACAATGTGGTGGTAAGTATTCACTGTTTTTGGTTTTTAATCTTCCCATTGCGGTTGCATTTCACATGATCTCATTCATTCAATTGAATTGTTACCCACCTAGTCCACAGACACAATCTGATGTTGTCACCCAAACTTCCCTACCTTAGCCGCTTATGTAATACAGAGTGGTGTGACGGTGAGTTTTTGCTGTTTTCTGCTTGGGTTACCCTCTTTGATCACTTTTCTCACCATTTCAATTTTTCAACAAAAATGCTGCCAAAGCATGATGTGACCATCACTAGTCAGCCAACAGCCACAATAAGTTGCCACCATAGGCCTTCTATGGTCACAAATGAAACAAGGAAGTCAGGGATGGTGAGTTTTTTGTTTCCTGTTTTATTTCCTCCCCTGTGCATAACATTTCTCATCTTATGTTTTTGTTTTCCAATGAAAATGTTGGTCAAACCAACATGGTTCGTGCCATCACTACCAGCTCTACTTCTCCAGCTCTGGCTGCAAATAAGCCAATGAACATGGCAATCTTGAATATTGCTGTTATCTTTTTGTTTTTCTCCCCCTCAATCACAATTCTCACCATTTATGAAGGCAGCAGTGGTGCTCCCCCCATAACATTTCTCACCATGTTTACTTTTCCCATCAAAATGTTGGCAATGTCAGGTTTGGGCTGCAGTCACCCAGGCCATCGCCTCTAGATGCAATTTCAAAGATAGGGGATGCCAATAAGTGTCACTTGCTTGGGGTTGTTATGACTTTTTCATGTCAATTCCTCCCCAGTCATCTCAATTATGCCATGTCTTATATTCCATATATAATTTGTCTAGACAAAACTTACACACAGTTTGTGTTTTTCATAAATTAAATACTCCGGTGGATGTTTAACATTAATTTAAAAATTCTGATTAAAAATGAAGTCATTATTAATATTGCTAACATAAAACTGATGTGTGTTGTCATACAAAGTTATTGTATGGTCACTCAGAGTAAACCCCTGTTTGTTGGACAAAATGAGAATTTTTCTCATTTTGACCGACAAAACCACCTCATTTTGTCAGGCAAAATAATGAGCCTGTCAGACATAACTGAACCATTTTTTTTTGACAAAATGACATTCTATTTCTCATTTTGTTAGACAGAACCACTTAATTTTGATTACTATCATTTTACTAGTCATGCATGGGAAACTCATGTTAAAGGCCCCAGCAAAGATGAGAGACTGTACAAGTGTCGTGAGAATAAGTACATGAATCTCAACCTATATTACTGGAATTACGTTAATATTCTTTTGACTCTTATCAAGGCATATACCAATTACAAGTTTTAACCTCTTTTATGCTTTCACATAGAAACATGTGATAATAACAGTTTTTTCTTTTGTGTGTTACATTTTCTTGGTTGCATGGTGAACTTATCAGATGATTGTTATCATATATTTAACATTAAACAAAGTTTGCTAATGATACAAGTCAGCCAGTGATACTTTGACATGTGTAGGTATTTAGGACTTTTGGACTGAGTCCTACATATCTTGATGAGACACATCAGACAACAGATTGTGCAAAAAGCTAAATATCTTGAGGAGGTGCAAGCAGTCAGAAGATTGTGCAAATATGTTTTTGCCCTACCTCTTTGTTATGCCTGACAAAATGAGGATTCACATTACATTTTGACTGACACAATGATCCCATGGTGCCTGACAGGAACATGATTATTACTGACAAAATTAAGCAATTCTGTCTGACAACAACAAGAGGACTTTGTTATGCTTGACAGAATCAAATTTATGTTTGACAAAATGAAGTGATTCTGTCTGACAAAATGATTACTCACATTTTGTTTTGACTGACAAAATGCTGACAGAACCATGGTTATGACTGGCATTGAGCAATTAAATCTGATGAAATGAGTATTTATCTGTCATCTTGACTGACAAATGATTCCATTATGCTTGACAGAATCATGGTTATGTCTGACGAAATGAAGTGATGCTGTCTGTGGCTGAAAAAATTATCACATTCTCCCTGATAGAGTCATGGCTACAATTGACAAAATTAAGTGATTCAGTCTGATAAAATAAGTATTCATGTGTGATTTCATTATGCCTGGCAGAGTCATTGTTATTGGTCAAGATGAGTGTCGGGTTTATTATTTATCCTATTTTGGGGGTATGGATTTTATTTCCACTACAGTGTGGAATAGCAACCTCTCCCGCAAAGAGGTTAAGTGTTTAATTGGCCACAGGCTCATGTAATTTACATACCTGACTTTTAAGACAATTTTTACAATTACTAAACCATGGCATTCAATTACTAAAAATATGTGACGTTGACAGAAAATGATGATACTTTTTCTATGAAGTAATGGTTGTCATGCAAAAATAACATGTAATGATTGATCATATGTTAAATTTATGTAAAATTTAAATTTAGTGTATTGCAAAGGTGCTAAGAAAATGCTCAAAGCCAACTTAATTGGGTTCATGTTGCAAATATCATTGTTGAGTTTATATTTGATTTGAAACTCAGTGAGGACAACAGCTTTGTATTATCTTTATTCTGGGGCTTTCAGACAAAAATTTGTTGTGATACATTGAAATAGGAAAATTTAACAGTGGCAATTCAAACATGGTGAGAAATGTGAAGATGGGTAAAAATTGATCATAAAACAGAATAAAAACTCACTATTGTCACTGATTTTTACACAGTGGTTGGGAGACAGTGAGTTAAGAAGTGATGGTGCAAACTATGTCATTCACTTTTATTTGAAAATTGATTATGTGATAAGAAACTTATTGGGATATAGGTGAAAACACGAAAAAAACAGTATTCCCAACTTTATGGTTTTATTTGCAGGTAGAGGAGGCTCACAACAGACTCTTTATTGGCTGTGGCCTTCAGACTGATGGCTCGAGCCATGCCATGGAAATATTGTTGTGGGGAGCTGGTAACATTTTCATTGGGAAACTAAAATTGTGAGATTTGAGGAGACGGTCTGAATCAAACAACAACAAAAATCAAAGCCTCAACATTAACACATTATTTGCGTAATATGAGGCAGGTCAGGACAATCAAGATGGCATGGAGTTCTGCTTGACTTTGACCTTCAGGGAAAAGTGTAGCAATTCTTTTATAAAATGCAAAATCAATCAGTGGAATGACCTACATGAAAAACATTTAAAACATTATGTCACCCCCTCATATATTTCATTCACTTCCAGAGGAGGGTGATGCCCTGGTATTGTGAAACCCCTTGTTACCAAGTGGTGATGAACAAAAATAATTACAATTGGCAATTTAGAAAATTGATGGTGAGAATATGATAAATGAGAAAAAATGAGCTGTAAAAACTCACCAATTTGACCTTCGTCATTTTTTTCCAGCTGAGGGAGAGAAGTGGCTGCTGCTCAAATGTCTGTGGGCTAGAGGACGAGAAATTGTTTGGGCAAGCAGGGGCAGCACTTTAACCAAACATGAACAATCAAACACTGTAAATGACACAACAAACCAACTCCTACTGTTTCAATGGTGATGATGGTGTGGCTGTGATGGCAATGACATCACTGATGCATTGAGCTGTGGCAGGGGTATGAAGACAGCTTTTTCAAAGGGGAGGTTAGCAATCATTGTGCTTTGTTTCAGTGCTCAACTGATGAGGAAAGTGATGCGCCAAAACCTAAAAGGGGTGTGGTACTGCAGAGAAACTCATGCAACAAAGTGTGTGATTAAATGCCCATCAATGAGTGAGCATTGCATTGGAGGGTCATTGTCAGATTGATGATCATTAAAATCTTGCATACTGAGCTAAAATACCATTTTCTAGAAATAAATATAAGATATCTGCTATTTTAATGTATGAATATGTAGATAGCAAAATCACATTTGGTAGGCAAAATTGCTACATAATGTGGTTTTGGTGGTCATAGTCCTGGGGCTCCAGATAACCTCCCCCTTTTTGTGAGAAGGTATGGCAAATATGGGGAATTTGTATTCATTTGCACACAAAATGCAAATGCCAAGGAGGCCATCATCACACTAACTTTGTTCCTCTTACAACCTCAACAGCCAGAAACACTTCTATTCCAGGGGGTGCCACATCAAATTCTGGTGAAATCTCTCCCTCAGAATTAAAACCTGCTGAGTCATCAAATATTTTGCAATCCCCCAAGAATGAAGTGCCTACAGTGATAAGCACTGCTAACAATCAGGAGTCAAATGAGGTGTTTCCCAAAAGGGTGACAGCACTCAAGTATGGAGTGCCTATCCTAAATGTTCATGATCAATCAGTTCCTTGGATTGCCTTTTGAAAGGAGTTGAGCCAAAGATGCTTGTGGTATTGAGTGTTGCCAAAATACTTTTTCACTCATCCAAAACCAAATGAGGATTTTCCCACATTTAGACTTATCAAACAGTGACTGAAATGATAGTTCATATGATTCAGATGGAAAGAAGAGAATCACCATTGCCTTCATGATAATTCACTATCATTGAATTGCTCTTGTGCCATGGCAGACATGTTTTGAATTGCCGTCAGTGACCACTCACACAAAGGCAGACTACAAAAGGATTGAATGGCAGTGTATTTTAACTCACGACTATTATGTCCGCCATGACAAAGGACTCAGTACAAGAGGTACTAGAAGAGGTTTTCTAACAACAACGTGTAGTGATGGAACCAATAAATCAAAATCAAGGGATATGTCATTCATTCATTCAAACTTGTGTTTATCTCCTGGATAATTGACTTACTTTGTCAAAGTCACTAAAGCAATGAAGACTTTGCATTGACAAGCATTCTAAGAACCAGTGTGTGAGTTGATGATTGTCTTTTTGAGTTGTGCACGATTTAGATTAATATATTAGACTTGCAAAGGCTTCTTGGACTTCCATGGTCACAATGTGTGTACCAACCACTGACAAGTGTCATGTAAAGCAGCAGTTGATTCAAAAAATGTACATAAAAAACCCAGTCAAGGAGAAGACATGGGTGAAGTGATTAAGACTTGACAATGCTGAGCTTAAGAATTAATGAGGCTGAGTGAATGAGGAAAGAAGAACATTGAAATAATGGAATAATGAAAAATCAGAAGACACAGAGGCAGGGGGAAGTTCATTGTCACAAAAGAAGAGTATTTTGATATTGTTAAACAAAAACAGTTATTGATGTTGGTGCATGTGTCGATGCAATTTGAAGTGGTTGAGATCATATATCAACTTGGATTTCATGAGTTTGAGTGTAAATTCAAAAAGATTTGTTCACTGACCTTTTTCAACCCCCCCCAAAACAGGAGTATTGAAGAGGTTTCATGCTTTCAACAATTTGGCAAAAGTTAATTTGATGATGACTGAGACAAAGATTATGGATGCTTGAAGACATTTGTCAATGCTGTGGCTCGTTATTTTTGTATTTTTTTGGAAAGGTTTACATTTATTGCTGAGAGTGTCCTGGTGACTGTCCCTGAAAAAATGCAAACAAGAATTTCCATAAGAGTCAACATATTCCTGATAAAGCTTTTGATGAAGACACATCTTTCATGAGGAAGGATACTATAAGCAATCCACAGTGTTTTTCAGAAATCCATCCTTCAGTTGCAATTGTAGGATTGATGAGACAAAAGGAAACATATGATACTGCTTCTGATTGTCCCAGGAGTATTCCAATGAATGCAAACATATTAACCATTCCATTTCAATACCCTGGAATTTGCTTGCAGACTTCAAGTATTACAATTCAAAATTGGCTGTCTTGATTGTAACATAAGTGAACTTTGTCATGGGTTGAGGGTTTTAGTTGCACCAATGAGGATTTGGTAGACACTGTGAGGCTTGTAGGTATTGTTTGCCAAACTGCTCATTCTGAGGTATGATTGCTGGGAAGGCAAAATAACAATGGCCACCACTTGTTAGGTGAAATACCTTACCATGTCCATCATCAACACTTGTTTCTTGTCCCAGTTCAGTGTTTCATGTTTCAATCCTTGTTTGCCTGACATGATGAAACTGGATTCATGCTTGGGGGTGGACCAGGTGATTGTCAGTGCTATTGAAAATGAGTAGAACATTGAATCTTTTGTTGATTGTATTGTACCATGCTTGGTGGATATGTGCAATGAATTCTTCATCAGGTAATGTGTAACTAAGCACCATCAAGAATTTGAGGCATTTATTCTATTGACAATGGAACATAGTGCCGAATGAGCAAAAATGAAATTCCTTCACAAAATCAGAGAGACTTGGTTTTGATAGATACAGGGGATCAATGGATGTATAAAAAAGCTGCATTATTGTCATCTTCTCAACAATTCAGCGTTCATGATGAAAATTGACTGGGCAGACAGGAACATTCCTTAAGAGGTTCCATATTGCCAACTGTTAGATTATGACAGGTTGATACTCAATAACAAATTTGCTGCAAAAACAGATGGAATTCAATTTGTTTACTAAACTTGGCTCCTTGACAAATGTCTCAAACAGGAAACAGAGATTGGCATATGTTTTTCAATTAACAGACAACTGCCTTGTGCACTGTATCATTATGCCTTGAGAGGCAAAATATGAGCAAAGACATTTGGCTTGTAACTCAATTGGAATTAAAAATTAGTTTTAATCATCTCAAAAACAAAAACATAAAACTTAGAATAACTCCATATTCAAGAAATGCTGTCACTTTTTTCCATTGTCACTTTCTACCTTGTTATTGTCATGCCTCTTCCTCTTCATTCCTCTTCCTCTGTACCCCCCTCCATCATGCTCATCATGAACATCTGCATCTTCTCTGACTGATTCTGCAACTGCCTTTCAATTTTGCATTAATGCCTCTCATCCACTTCTGCTTATTCCTTTCAGTACCCATCTTCTGCTTCCTCTCTCTCTCATTGATGCCTATCCTCCATGTCATGGCATTCTTGGTGGTGTCTCTGGTCCATCTGACTATCTGCTTCCGCACACACTAACATAAACTGAATTAGTTTTGAGAAGCTCAATGAGTGCCCTATAATTCCAGCTCTCCTAAACTGACAAGTGGTATGAATAATGACACCTACTAGAGGCTTCCCTGCAACTCTGTTCTTCCCTGTACCTGTGTTGCTCACACCACCTTCATTGGGAGCAATTGCTGTGCCACTGTTTTCCTTACCTTCACTCTGAATGACAGTGCCCACACTCTCATCTTGGTCAGCAACAACAACATCCTCTTCCATTTTGCCTTCTACATCTTCTTCGCTGCCACCTTTGCTATCTAAAATGTCCATCTCCTCTTTGTTAAGTTCAAAGATTTTCTTCACCTTGCACATGTAAACAGAACAAAAAGGTTGTCCATGGGCTTCTTGCAGTTGTAGAGAGATGAGAAGTTACATGTTGGCTACCCTGCATCTGGCCAAGCTGGAGATATAATGTACAGTGATGTTTCATCACTTGCCCCCCATTTGTTTGGTCCTATGGGGATTATCTTTGATGATTTCAAGGAGGCAGCCATTTTCAGCCACTGACAATCTACAGCCTCTCACATCTCATTGGGATAGCATACAACTTAATGGCAAAGGAGGGAGGATGATTGTAAGTGAAAAAATCTGTAAATGTGATTTGTGATTTGCATTGATGGTCAACAAGGCCCTCTTGTTGACCAAGATGTGTGCAATATACACATAATTTGTGTAAATTTACGTATTTTTGCCCAATTGGTGAAAAATGCGTGTTTGTGAAAATAGGATATGCAAAATGTGTTTCAATATGCTCCAGTTCCTACTAGAATTGTAAGGCTGTGACTGAGTTCATCCAAGAGCCAATAGGGAATAACAATAATAGCAATTAAATTGTTTTTTCACTATTGACAAAGACCATGATTTTGTTTTAAAATCCGAATGTCCTAAAGTAGTGAGCACCCCATAGCCCAATAGCAAACTTTCTGCCACCACAAAAACAACAAATGTGAACACACACAAGTAAGTATGTACATTCACATTAACTGACAGAAAAGATGATGATAGCCATCAAGTGATGTGAAAGTTGCGTAAGAATGCTATTGGACTATTGGGCCCTATCAAAATCTATCAAAAAATGAGGGGTCAATGGCACGTACTATTGGGCCATTGGGCCTCGCCAAACTGCAATAGTCAATAGCAAATCGAATTTTTTCTATCTATTGCCCTATTGGGACCTATTAGATCAACAACAGCACCAGTAATTCCTGAACAGTAGGTTTTAGCAATAAAAATGCTATTCACTATTCACTATTTGACAAACTAAATCACATCCTGCATGGAGGAATCACATCATCTCAATACCTTCCAAGAGCTACTTCTTTGAGAAACAAGGTCTTCTTTCCAAGTATTCTACAATTGTTGTACTTCATTATGTTTGTCTCCCATGAAGTCATGCTCTACATTAAATTTTTTTTGAACAGCAGTCTCAGATATCTCCACTGCAGTGACATTCATTGACAGAAGGAGAGGCCGGAGGATAATCAACTCATTGCTTTCTAGTTGCTCAGGAAAAGCAACCAAATCATCTTGATCCATTTCAATGTTCTTTGCAGCAGGAAAGTACAGAAAATGAAAGTATAGTGATCAATCAAACAGACAAAAAAATATTGACATGAAGATTAGTTGATTGTTGTGTAGTAAGAGTTTTACTTACTGTATTACTCTAGATTGAGGAACAGGAGAGGGGCAGTGGATTGCATAGTTTTAGGCTTAAATGATGTTTATATAGTACATACATGCTTGCTAGCAACTTGAAGTACTATTCAGTAGTGTGTCATGTGCATTCTGATGATAACATTCCAATGAAATTGATATATTTTTTCAGGGATATTTTACAAAGGAATTCACATGTGACATCAGCAAAACTAAGAAGGGCTGCATATAGGTGTATTTGAAAGGTTTGTATTACTCATCCTGATCTGGACTAGATTCCAAGTGGCATTAATATTCCAGAACATATCCTGTGTCTGCATGTATGTGTATTTGACTGGAATGCTGTTGTTACAAAATCAAGACAATGATGGAATGCCTTTTAGTTAGTAGAGGGATGGACTATGACTTTTTCAAAACTTTACAGCCAATTCAAATTAGTATTGGAGAATTTATATGAAAGAAAAAGGAAATTTTTTTGTGTCAATCTTATTGGTCAAACATAACCGTTCAAGAGATGTTCCACAATGAGTGCTGATAACAGAGAGTTGGGCGGTTACAAATCTTATTTTACCCATGCTCTGTCCTGTTGAAAGATTTTCTTGCATGGGCTATCAGGGTTATGACTCTCTGTCATTTCAAATCCATGCCATCCTACATGCTGAAGTAGGAACAATTTCATTTGATCATAAATATCACCAGTTTTGATGTGATTGTCACACACTCAACTAGATATGCTATCAAACAATCATGCTTAGTATTGATATCAGTTTTGACAAAGGAGGGGTAGCCTCCCATATCAATTCAAACTCTGTCTGCCATCATAACAAGGATAAGTCCAAGAAATGTAACAACTCACCTGAGAATTATTCCATTCTCCACTGTGATGTGCACTAAGGTGAGAACAGTAAATATTGACACACAACTAGATTACTAATCTGTGAACAACACAACAGGCAGTGGTGAAACATCATTACAATTCAACCTGGTAAAAGAACTCAATGGGATGTGATGGCTCTTCATGGATCATTTTAATGCTTGTGCAATGTGATTGATGCCATCACCATAGTTAATGCAATCACAGGAATTGTGTTTGCATTGATAGCAGAGCAAGGTGTGATGATTATGACTATGATGCAAGAATGATGCTATGGACAAAAATTCTGATGACATGAGGTACTCCTGATAATTGGAAAATAAAGCAATCTTGGACTTTGATTGGAAAAATATTCAAAAAACAGACACTAGTCCAGTTGTCATCTTGTGCAATAGGCCAAGAATCTGCTTACACTTGTAAGCTATAGGAGCTTCCACCCAGAACCTCCCAAAGGTCCTTTCCCAGATATTAGAGAATATTTGGATAAGAGGAAGT
>JALLPD010002287.1:0-10408 GCA_036940065.1 Cyclotella cf. meneghiniana
AAAATAACATGCAAGGTAGCCAGATGGAGTTTTCTTGAGGCACAACAGCACACCACAGCCATGTGCTAGCCTAGCCAATAACAAAGCGTTACTGCAGACAAATCAATCATTTGGCGGGTGCACCCATTGTCTGTGGTAATGAATGCGAATGATTGGAACAAGTCGTTCCGGATGCATGAGAGCTGCTAGCATTTTTTTTAATAAAATACACGGTACAATGTAAGCCCACAAAAATACACCAGGTGATGTGATATGATGTCTGGTGAGGATCCCATCAATGGATTATTTGAACCACAAGGAATTATTACGAGCCCAGCACATTGGCGTGTTAATTGTACAACAGGGATTCTACTCCAATGAGCTCACAAGAAGAAACTGGGCTTAAAGATCTGAAAACAAAAATGTTTGAAAAATGGCAAAATTCTGTAAAATGAGACGATCTTAATGTAATCTTTAGATTCCAAGTTTCCAGTATTTGTAGCAGTGTGCTCACATTCACGAACAACTGATAATACAAAATACCAAATAATTATCATTTCTTTTTTGGACATAACCAATTTTTGCTGCAATAATTGTATGCTGATCATGATGTCAGATATGGAAAGTACGAGTTAGAATTCACTTTAACCATTGGATGGACTGTGAATCAAAAACAACATGGCTTGCTATTTCCACAAACTATTGTAAATGTAGTCAATAAAGATTGCTTGGATGCAAAGTGTCAGATGGTCTGGCCGTAGTCTACTTCAAATGACAGTAAAAAAAGATCATGCATGGGTGTGCGATCATGTGCCATCATTATTTGTTGTCCCACATTTCTTAACACATTTGCCATCTGACATCAATACCAGAGTTGAACGCATATCTATTTCTACGAGGTGACTTTGAACCGTCATTTCATTTTAGACATGTAATGACAGCAAATTGATGTAAAGGCAGCAAATTTGAGGTGGTGATCTTGACGACCTGAGGACATGTGGAGCTGGACGTATGCTCTCAAGATAGTCCTCAAGTGTTTTTCAATCTTGGCCGGGTCTCACTGAGGCCACAACAGTGGCCAAAGATATCTGATATTCCATAGTTCAAAGTGAATTCTACTTGAAATGAAATCTTGTTTTCAGATATAATCCTGGCATCATCCAGGCTCCATCCCAGATGATCACAAAAACTTGATAATCCCGTTGAATCCCAGGATGTTCCTCATCCCGTTGGGTCCCATCCAGGGACAATCACAATCCTGGGAAATCAAGAACGGAACACAACTCTAGAGTTGAGATTGTGATGGCCAAAAATTCTGACAGCACTTCCTCGCAAAGGATAACAAAGCCAACCATTATTTTTAAGACCGATTTGAAAGCTTACGATTTTGCAGACCAAATGTCATGAAACTCTGACCAAAATGCAGCAGAACTCGAATTATTTCAAACGTAAGTACACCATTTTTGCCTATTTTAGAATTTTTAGCAAACACGTAAAAATTGTGATCTTGTCCAACAACATAACTTCATAATATATTATGGAGGTAGCAATCATCCCACCCATACCTTGGCAATCTCTTCATGGTACATCTGAAAATCAAGAAATGAAAATTGACGAAAAATTAAAATCACGTATCCAGAGAAATTTGTGATTAGCATCCACTTACCAGTTCCCCGTGAAAAAACAGGATTTATCATCATTTCCTTTCATTCGGTCCCAAAAAGTCCCGAACGGTAAGAGTGCGAATGCCTGCTACAACCTCATCCAACTCAGTCTTCAACAAAGGAAGATGTTCAGTAAAAATGCCCACAAGGCGTTGTGCGTTTGTATTTGATTGCCACTCAGTCGAACTGTACTTAGAAACCATGCGGTTTAGTTCAAATATCATCTCTTCAAGCATAAACGCAGAAAAGTTGGGATCTTCAGTGATTTTTCGGTCATCGAAAGTCTTTGGTCCTTCATTCTTGTCAATAATTTTATCCCATATGCATGGCCATGCCTCGGAATCAATGGTATATTCAGGAAACCTGTCCTTGAGCAGATTGCCAATTAGCTTTGTCTCTTCAGGACCATCTTTGTAGTCTCTAAGCTTGTCCGAAGAAATGACAATTGTAGGTGTACAACCTCCCTTGATATTTTGACAGTGAAAGTCATGAGTCTCAGCAAATTTGGGAGATTTCTGGTCCAAGAAAGAAGGTTCTTTCACAGCATCGGAACAAATTCCATAATAATCACCATGATCGATGTGAAGTTGAAGTTTTTGTTTATTGACTTCCATATCTAGAGTAGGATTTGTCTTGCTAGCAGTCTTGTGGCAAATATTCACTTTATCAGCCCATGTTGGAGTTCTTACAGGGTTGACATAGAGATCCCAATATTCTTTATCAATAATCTCGTGGGTGAAGGGGTCTCGACGAAGGCCATCCTCCATCCAATAGTCAATGTAAGCACCGTACCGATAGATTTCTTGCAGAATCTTCAAATCCCTCCATTTGTAGAAAGCTGAAAGGTATGATCAAGGATGATGAAACATCAGTCAACATCCAAAACAAGAAATATCAGCAGGTCAGAAACATTAACTTACTATTATCTTGCATTCTTTCACCATATTGTTCTTCGACGTCTTCTCTACCCTCATTGTATGTCCGAGCTTTGCTTTGATACCACAAAATGTCACCAAACTCTACCATTCTGTTGATTATCAAGTGAAATTTAAGAGGCAACCATCCAGTCGGGCAATAATATTAATCGACTACACACTTACGAGCGCCGGATGAATTGCACAACCAAAACGACTTCATCAGCTTCAGTTCCCCATCCCCACGTACCCGCAGGATGAGGGTAGTTCGTCTTGATAAATGGAGCATTCGTGTATCCATTAAACACAAAGTCCCAATCGTCCTTGGATGGTAATCCCGTTAGCGCCTCCATTTGTACAAAAGTCATCCTCTTATCTCCCGAGGGAAATCCGGCGATTAACAGCTTGTGGAAATCGATATCGGGAGAGACTGTAGAAGCGGGAGGTTCCCATATACAATCACCTCCACCTAGATTGAGGCTTAGACCGCGCCTGACCGTGTTGCCGCGCGAGAGGTATGCTCTTAATTGGTCCAATTGCTTTTGGACATTTGAGACTGCGAAGGCAGTGAAAAGAAGGAGAGCGCCTGCCGAAATGGCTTTTTTGACTTTTGATGTAACGATCATTACTTTTAGTTAATTGTCGAGAGAGAGGGATGGTTGAAATAATGTGGAAGACATGAAAGCAAAGTCGTGCCTTGATTGATTATATGGAAAGCAATCGTAACTTGGTTTCCTTGCAGATTACAGACATATTCCTTCTTGATTTTGCACCACATCGGTTCCATACTGTGTATTGCTGTAGATTGCTCTTCATCTCCTCATCAAAGCCATGAGAAGGCATGATTAAGCCATCATGAGATGTTGTTGTGTGTCTGCTCTCTTGCCGGCATCTGTGTCCCGACGGGTCATTTATCCATTCACGTGATGTGACTGTGGAAGCGAGGAATGACTTGCCTCTTAGCACTGTCCTATGACCATCGTATGCTATGGTATTTGTACGATACCGAGGACTTTTCTTCTGTCACCGTCTCTCAACAATGGGGCGACATCCCTGTACGGTTTCAGGATTGTGTAGTCGTATACATACTCAGTCGTAGTATGATGTCCTTATTCTTTATCTCTAATATCTACCATATTTGCATTACATTCATATCATAGTCAAATATTAAAACTAGCTTAAAACTCCACCTAGAGTCGTAAGGTAGGTCAATTTTATACTGCGACAGTGTATTGTATCGTGCATTACTTCGACGATGTCCATGGCACCCACGAAATCCCTCCCGATCGACCAATTCCTCACCGCTCTAGCAGCCAAACAACCCACACCGGGTGGAGGAGCCGCAGCCGCCATCTCAGCCGCCGTGGGTGCTGCCGCGGCGTCCATGGCGGCTGCTTACACTACTCGCAAGAGGGATGTAGAGAGTAAGTGACAGTTAATGCACGAGGGTGATGAGTCATCAGTGGATCAAATACTTTAGACATTTCATTCCAACACGTTTTCACGCATTTTCAGGCGGAGCAGCTGCCAAAGCCGCTGAATTGATCAAATCCTTAGATGTTACACCCCTGCTCGTCGCAGCAGACGAAGACGCCGAAGCGTATGCAGCACTTCAACGAACGTGGAAAGATCCCTCAATGCTACCCGAAGAGAAAAAGGCTATTGAAACTCGAGCATTGGCAATACCCACCAATCTGGTGGAATCATGCCATGCCAGTATTGTTAAAATACGGGATTTTCTACCGCATTGTAACCCGAATATTCAGAGTGATGCGAAAGTGGGGCTGCATCAGTTGGCTGGGGCTGCTAGGGCTGCTTATCAGGTGCGTGGTGTCATTTTTACTACTATTATTGTTGAATTACGTAATCATTTGTCATGATTATATAAACAAAGCATAATGACTCAAATATGAGAGGTGCTTGATTTTCTTAGACTGTCTTGGTGAATTCCCCAAGTGACGAAGAAAAAGCGAGGCTGACAAAGCTGTTGAACGAGATTCGTGATATGGAAGATGATATTTTGAATTGACTACCTTTGCACTCTATCAAAGTATATTTGCACGAGAATGGAATCATTTTGATGAATAATGTTTCGTTTGCGGGGTCTTCAGTTACAATACTGAACGATTGAGTTTCCTCGTCTTTTCATGTGTGTGGATAAAGTTTTTCTTGGCCAATGTATGGCACAAAAGTAGACCTCTACATCATCTAAGAGAGGCGTTCATTAAGTCAATTAATCAGGTGCTCTGTCATTTTAATGCCAATAATATAATTCATAAGGCAACTGTCGTAATGTTGCTTTGTAGGCACTTGTTGTGAAGTTCGTATAATATGTGCATTTCAAGTGGTACATCATGTGTTGTGAGGATTACCTGTAGACATACTGATAAGGCCCCAGGTCCGATCCCAACGTGAAGGAACATAACTTTAGACGAAATGATATCTTCACAATGACAACGATCCTAACATGTCCCACAACTACTTTTACACATCTTCCCCAAATCCGTGCCGCTGCCACCGCAATTCCTCTCTCTTCGGAACGATAATACCGCCTCGTCCAAAGTTTCATCTACCAACCAGGAACACTTGACCGGATGATTCTGGTCATTCAAAAAGTAACCAGATTGATCGTAACATTGATCTTGTGGGACTAAGTTGTAGCTACGAACATTCGGAGTGATGGAAACAGAAGCATAATCCAGTTTCGCCCGCACGTTGACCGGGATGGCATAGTCCGTGCAGGATGTGGGGCATAGTACCTGGACTGTGACTTTGGCACAGTTGTCTTCTCGTCGTTTTGTCCTTTGGGTGGGATTTCGAATATCAAGCCAAGTGCATGGGCGAAGCCTGCTGTCGGTGTCTGTGAAGTAGATTGTTTCATCCACTTCCGCTGTTACCTCTTCGGTAGTATTTTGCTTGCCGATGCTAATGCTACTAGGTTCTCTTGTCGGGCTTGACATTTTATTCTTTCTTTTTTTCTTCGTTCCTTTGTTCGTTGGTACACTAGTTGGCTTGATTGTAGTCGGCCTATTCGTCGGAGTTTCCGTGCTTGCAACACAACCATTGTACTGTTTGCAAGTATATTTACAATTTGACCCGAGCTCACTCGGTCCGTTCGTATCTCCTCTACATTCTCTTTCCAAATGTTTTGATTTCAACCAACGACACGATCGAGATTTTCCTCTGCTCGTTTTGAATGTACCAGGACTATCGATGCAAGAATTCGATTCATCAACACCAGAGGGAGAAATGGTCGGTGAAAATGTGGGAAGGTAACTAGGCATATGTGTCACCGAGGCCTGATTTTCACTCGTTTTGTCAATAGAAACACTAGCAGTATCATTCGGCACACTAGACAAACTTCCCACATCGATAACATTGGAGCTACTTCGCCCACCTATCCCAACGTTAGCGCTACTCTTGGAAACAGCAACAATGATCACGACAAACAATATAAGAAAGAAGAAAGCCATGCTAACAGTCAACTTCATCAATGGATTGGCATCTTTAATCCAACTGGGGTACCAATCGCTCGGAGTAAAAGAGGATTGTCTATTGTCATCAGAGTTTCTGACCTGGCTGCCATCTCCTGTAAGAAACTTTTGCTTGGAATTAGCGTAGAGCCTTTTTGATTTGTTAGAAATTGATACAGCAAGCTCTTTCATGGTATTGGTATACGATGAAGTGATTTCGGCAAGTTTTGCTCGCGTGATTAATCGCGGTGTGTTGAATTTGCTATTGCCATTCCCGTGTCGAGGAGACAGGGCAACTTCACCATAATTGTATGCAGGACTCTGTTTATGTTTTTCCACACCTTCCAGCGGCACATCATACATATTACCAACATTATTCTTGGTCATACTGGCAGTAGACGTCGACTCCACACTGTCCCGTGGACTTCCCGTATGCATCTCCCCGCTATACGGGATTCCCAGAGATCGACAAGTCTGCCTGTGCAATTCGGCCTCATCGTGTCGTGTCAATCGATCAGGACTGACGAGGAGAGATGGAGGGGTATGAAGGATCGAGCCAGATTCTTCGTCGAATCCGACACCGTCGAGGGTGAAAGCGTAAGATCCTTTGGAGGCGTTATCGTCGATGTCATCTATTTCGTGAGGGGTGGACACTTCGGGGATTGCGGGGAGGTCTCGGGGTGCTTGACGGGACATGGTGACAGTTTATTTGGCCACGTGTCGCTTTGCGGTGTTATCTCTAGAAGGCAATGTCGAATGAAGGCGCTTCGACAGCAAGAACTCGCGAGAACGGATGTTGTTCTTTTGTTATCCTATGCAGTAGTTTGAAGCAATACCTTAATGTAGGGCTATCCTCCTCGGAGCGGTCTCACATCTTTGTTTCGTCGTAGATCGAAAAAAATGATGATGGTGGTGAAGTTCGACCACAATTCTTGTGTGCCAATAGATGTGCCCACAGTGCCAATCAAGTGAGAGTCTACACTCAGCCAACAAGCTTGAATATAATATTATTTTATTATGACCATCACCAATGGTCCATACAATAATAGGAATGCATTGAGCGATACCAAAGGTGTTGTTTTCCTAACCTACTTTCATGTAAAAGATACCTTAGCGTGCGTTCGGATGTTAGGGATAAGATGTAGTAATAAACACTACCGTAAAATGCGGTGCGATAGACACACCTTAGCGAAAGATACACTTTACAAAATCTCACCATTTTTACCGACATATCTGTTTTTGAGCCTTAAACCCCTCTTTTTTGCCTTAAATGCACTGGGATTAGATTCACCTATCATATACCAATCTGCCCATATATGCTGGGCTCCCGTCTTACACAACATCACCTTCCTTTTTTTGGAGGGCCTAAATGTTTACATAATAATTTTTCCTGCTCAACAGCAACAATGATGTTTCCTTCCCACCCACCACCGGAACGGGTCGTTCCAATTGTCGGTATTGTCCTCACATCACATGGGCACACATGTGATGTACACCGCTTCGGTTGCAGGAATTTGCTACTGTCGGCTAGGACCGCACGCGGCTTCGGTTGATTGTTGCGTCTGCCACGGAACCGGATGAACTTGCAGTTTGTTTTTTCTCAGTGATGGGAGAGATCATTTAAACATTTTAGAATGTAAACTAACTTATTTTTACATTTACAAAAAACACTGAATAATTAATAGCTACAATGTAAATTATCATACATTTATTCTTAGGTTTGGTTGATTGTTGCATCTGCCGGAAACGGCATGGACGAACCCACGGCTTCCCCACATCGGGTTTGGCTTAGGATATTGTCAAGATGCCTTCCTTTCAGTTTATCCTTCATGAATGCCATAAAGACTTTGGCATCAGATTCCATCTCCATGAGATGCATCTGTGTATCATATGATGTCAAATGCTGGTTGATACCCATAGACCACATAAAGTGGTGGATTGCAAGTTCCCTTGCTCTTTTTTCATGCAAAGTAATGGAGAAGACATACAGCCTCTCACCCCACCATTCTGTTGGTGAGTTGGATACCCCACTCATGTGACCTGATGGTCTATGGCAGTGAACGAATTGAAAAGAAAAAGGCGAAAGAGAAATGAAATTGTGATCATTTATTTTTAACGGCATTTATCTAGATATTCACATGATGGTCTGAGGAGACACCCCTAGGAGCAGCATGTCTGCACCACATCTCACTCAGAGATGTGTTTTTACAGATCATCAGAGAGGGACAAGAAGTAGACTCAATACCAACAGCCACAGGATCAGATGCGATGTGTTCCTCAGAAAAGATGCTCTGTGATGGACCATGCTACTACAAGCATGTAGCATACAGCTATGCTACTGTAGGTACATGCCAATGCATACTTTATATAAGCCCCGTTTGACTCATTCCATTATACTTCCTCCTTTATGCAAAAAGGGTCAATATGGATGGGCAGGATGCAAATCCCCTCTATGGCAACAATCTCTATCTGCCATGAATCAAACAAATTGAAACAGAGTTGAAACAACTCCACCGTTCTTCCTCAAATGACAAGGTGGAAAAATGACACAAGGTATAATAAAGCTTGAAAAGACATCTAATACATTACATCTATATGAATTGCCTTCACTGAGGTAAATGGAAAGGATTTAACAATATGGCAGTACTCTATGTATGTTAATATATTCGGTGACTCCATCACATAATTGAATTGTTAAGTTATCCTTGACGTGAATGTGTTTGATGATGTAAGGGTCTTCAGTTGTACTCCAAACTTTGGACAGTGCACTGTCTTCAGAACTTATTCTCCCAGAGATAGTCACATTGAGATTGCTTCCTATTGTCATGTTGCAAATTCTTACTGACATGATGTTCACACAACCATGTAATGGCCTGCCAATCAGCAATCAGCAATGAGCAGTATATTCAAAAACATGTCTTGCACAAAGGCAAGAGTTCCTGGAGAACTATCCAGGGTTGTACAACAGTGGTGCAGATGACTTGCAAAGCAGTTGGAGCCCTCGTTGGAACTAAAATTAAAAAGGATATGACCTTAATTCAAAGTGTTTATTTTACTTACCTTGTCTAAGAAGACTCAATCCCCATTAACAAAGTGGTGCAGTGAGCCCCCATTGTAACTAAACATCAAAAAGGATAAGACCTTAATTCAAAGTGTTTATTTTACTTACCTTGTCTAAGAAGACTCAACCCCCATTAACAAGTTCATAGCAACAGTAATGCAGATGACATGCAAAGCAGTTGCTAAGGCATCATCAGGTATGACTTGTGCCTGAGTCATATGTCATGGAGGATTCTTATGTACTTTGGTTTGTAGCACATTATTAATGGTCTGATGCATTACTTCACAGATTGCATTCAATTGAGGATTTTTGCTGGTTGATCAAACATCCTTGATGCTGAACAATTCCAATAATCATTGGAAACAACTGCCCATGAATGTGCACAATATATTGGTTGGGAGAGCAACAGAGCCAACACTTCATGAACTTGTCACAGATATGGTTGGCAGTCTTATTATCAATTCCAATAAGTCTGACTAAGTTAGAAGCAGGGTCATGCAGATTAAGGCATTGAACTCCACTTTTGGGCCATTGACCTTGACTTTCCATGGTCTGATAAGATTGATGGCAACCTCTTCCCAAGGTGCAACATACACTTTCCTATCAAGTAGCAGTCTATATGTGAAGCCTTGGTTTTTGTACTTTTGACGGTCTGGACACTTCAGCTGTTCAATGTGTCAACATAATAATGATGGGTGGTAGTATCATTGTCTCAACATTTCTCTTTGTCTATTTTCTAAGGATTATTCCATAACTTTGTGAAACCACTTGACAGTGTCAGCCACCATTGATTCAGGCAAGGCAATCCATCCAATTGTCTTGAGTGGGATCCTTCTTGTACCAGATGATGTCATCCACATCATCATCCAGTTGCATGTTGACATAATTGTCACGGTATTTTGTTTGTAGATCCAGGAGGTTTTCATCCTGCTACTGTTATTATTCACAAATGTGAGTGTAATACAACGGATTACAATCAGGGTGAGGGATTTCTGGAAGATTGAGGTAACACTAAAAGGTATTCCACAATTCACTGTCATTGAATCTTGAGCACTCCCAATCTAGGAATCACAACTCTTCTTTGTCATCAGAAACCACTGCTGGGTCTGCAAGACTCTTCCCTTCCATATGACCTACGCCTAAGTAGTCAGACTAGAAGACTAGAAAATAGTCGATGTTGGGCTACTTTTGGCTGATGAGTTTTTATATGTTAAGTTAGTTGTAAAAAATGAATTGAAAAACCATTATGAAGCACAATATGATTCATTGCGGAAAAACAAAACTGTGTAGGATTCTACACAGTTTTGGTATGTTCAC